>APFE031094581.1:2169-43469 GCA_000404065.3 Pinus taeda | reverse complement strand
CAAGGTCAACAATAAAATATGGGGTTGAGGTCCATTAAACAAATAACAAAAATACTAAAAGGAGTTAAGAATGAATAGGATGATAAATAACTGAAAAATACGAAGGATCAAGAAAATAAACTCTAGTGAATAATAAATCAACAACAAATACTATAAAAAGGACGTCAATACCTACATAGATAAACAAACAAACAAAATAAATCTCAAAAAGAAGCCTAAAAAACTAGGAGGACAAGACAGGGACCCAACTTCTACTAATATTTCAAGCATCATCTCTATTCAAATTATTGGGTCTTTTTTCAATTTCTAGGGCCTCCCTCAATTTACGATGATGGAAATTACTAACCCTAGCAATGACTTGGGCCTCCTCAATGCAGATGTGATGCTTAGATTTATCTGCATGCTCCACCAAAGCAGAGGAGCGGGTCCTGCCATGCTTGATGTCAACAACATGCTCATGAATCCTTTGATTAATCGAGTGACCAGTCTCCCCAATATAGGGAGTCCCACAAAAGCATGGGATAACATAAACACCCTTCATATTCTTGGGGTCCACTGGGTCTTTTATAGATCTGAGGGAGCTCCAAATGGTATTTAAAGGCCTAAAGGTTGAAGCCACCTTATGCTTCCTTAGGATCCTCGTAATCTTGTCAATGGTCCCTTGGATAAAAGGAATATGAACACCAGAAAATTGATCCTTGGTATCTTTCTTAGCACTACGACCTTTTTCAACTATGGGGAAAGCCTTAATACATTGGTGTCTACTACACCTATTATTAAAGAAAACACTTAGGAGATGTGCTTTCTCTTCATTGAGATGGTTGCCATCAAAAACTCTTAAAGCTCTAGTCGCTAAAGTGTTGAGAAGACCAATCTTTTGAGTTAGGAAATGATGAAAATTAGCATGAAGATATTGTTCTGTATGAGTTTTCTTACAAAATACCTGATGAGAAAAAGAGCCATCATCATTCCTTGAGAGGAGGACGTCAAGGAATGGAAAACTACCATTACATTCAAATTCCATGGTGAACTTTATAGAACTAGATTGATTGTTAAGATGGAGGAAGAATAGTTCCAACTTTTCTTTACCATGGGACCAAATGACACAACTGTCATCCACAAACCTCTTCCACACCTTAGGCAAAAAACGAGAAGAGGCTAAGGCCTTTCATTCAAAATCCTCCATGAATAGATTAGCTACCACAGGGGAGAGGGGGGAACAGATGGCGACACCGCAAGTTTGCTCATAGAATTCCCCATCAAATGAAAACAAAGTAGAAGTAAGACAAATACCAACTAAATAAGCCATATCAAGATCTGTGATGCGCTTGATGACTTCAATGGCCTAGTTGATAGGGATATTAGTGTAGAGGGAGACCACATCGAAGCTCACAATCTTGTCATCTGGATCAAGCTTCAAACTCTTTAAATTATTAACAAATGATGCAGAGGCCTTGACGAAGGATTTTGTATGGCCAACAAGGGGATTAATCTTCTGGGCTAAATATTTAGAAAAAATATAAGTTGGCCCTCCTATCATGTTGACATGGAAAGAGAATTGATCAGTGTCATAAGTGATCTTAGAAAAACATGGAATTAAAATTGTATAATCGAAGAATAAAGTACTCTCCTAAGACTTCAAGTGAAATAAGCAAAAAAGAGAGAAAAAATTGACTACTCAATTAGAGGAATATGTTTAGAAGTATAAAGCAATTGTTCATGAAAATTGAAAGGAACTTGATGCAGCTCTAGATAAAAAAAATAGGCTCAAGGAATGGAAGGAGAAATTGTAATATGCCAATAGGAAAAATCGTGTCATTAATGAGAAAGATCAAGGAACTTCTCGCTTGAAGACGAAGGAAAAAGAAGCAGGTGAAGCAATGAAGGCAATAAGCTCCAAGCCCCTGCAACACAAGGTTGAAGAGGAATCTGATAGAAAAATCCTTCGAAGACCAAATTGAAATGAAGTACAAAAGGTTGAAAATGTTGCTACTCAAAGAAATAATGTTGAAGTAATCAAGGACAAGGATGAACAAAGGGTTGTACTTCCTTCAAAAAAGAATGTCTTCAAAAGATCTTCAAGACAAGAAAACTCATTCAGGTACCCTAATATGTTTAATGGTTATTGTTTTTTGTGTACTAACTTTGGGCATAAATCTAGGGATTGCAAAGATTATGACATAGATGATTATCAAGGCCACTATCAAAACCCTAGAAGAAAGCTTACAATATCACAAGACAGACATCCAAATGGCTTCATTAAAAAAAAAGTACATGTCAATTGTGATGCAACCTAAGCCGCATCTACCCACATTATGCAAATAAAATTGCATGTCACACTATGTCTCAAGAATTTTAATATTCCTGCCCAGTAAAACCTTCTTAAACCAAGGTTTAATGTTCCTTCAATAAAATATATGCAGAAACGTTTTATTTTAACTATCCAAAGTCTAGACCTTTATAAAACCTTTGAGCGAAACCTTATAAATCCTTCATAATCTTTGGTTAATTCGTATTACCCGCACATATTAACCATACCATGGATTTTAGACTTTCGTTAAAACTCAACTTAAACCATAATACCTTAACCCCGCTTATTTATATTATAATTTATGTATAATAGAAATATTTCATAACCCACACTTAAACCTTACCTTTCCTCCATTCTGCAAACCTTTGCACATATATCAATGCTCTCTTTAGCGCATTAAATCTCCACCGTTGATCTGTTTTGTTTGATCCAATGGCTATCGTGTCACCCACTCACCAACTAGCTTGGCCGATCTCCACCATTGATCAATCCCGCTCGATCCAATGGCTATCGCGCAATCTTGCGTGAAATTATGCATGACCAATATCAAGTCGAGAGCGCATGAGAAAAGTGTTTTTCTCATGCTACATGTCAACCCCTCAGGTTAATCATGTGAAATCATAGAATACCATTTATTGCTTTCAGGGCATGAGAGATACCACTTACCCCTTGTGAAGACCACCATCATTCTGCACGTTTTCCTCCCTTCTGTCGACACATGCCTTGATGTGATCCATCCATCTATTAACTTAATCTCCTGCGATAAGATCTTTGCCACTCATCTTCCATTAATCATGTTTGTTAATTCGACTGATCCAATGGTTCCTATGCACTATTGCTTCATTACTTCTTCCTTTCACTGATTTCGATCTTCGACTGCTCTTCCACTTGATTCCTTCTTGAACTTTGTTATGCTTATTATTTAAACACTACCACTCCTAAGCTTTGATTTGGTTATTCAATCAGACTCCAACACTGTCTGATCATCGCAATAGTCCTTTGATCATTGTCCTCTCTCTATGATTCTTTTTTAATTCCCTGCACACTTATGTTATGCAGAATTACTCTAATCCACACATAGTTTATAATTCAATTACTCAATCCACACTTGCACAATTTAGAATTAAATATTTCCGTATATATAAACAAATAATTACATAATGAGTCTCTCTCTCTCTCTGTGGCCTGATTTTCTAATCAGTGGCCTTTTTCTTTCCTGCATGTAGGCTTACAGTCAAACCCTATCTAATCTCTGAACTCCAATTCCCTAACTCATTAACTCTCTAACTAACTAACTCTCTCTATGCCTTTTAGATTTACATTTATACAAAAGGTTCTATAACCCATTTCGGTTTAGATCCTTAATCTTTTGAACTAATCCTGAATGTCCTTTAAGTCCACTTTTGACTCAAATAATCTCTAAGGATCCTCTCTAGTTCCACAAAATCATGAAACCAATTCCTAGTCTAAGATTTACAATTAATTCCCAAATCTCTCAATCTCTCAACTATCCTAATTGTCTCATGTTCTCCAGCATTCGAGAACATTTACAAATATGCCTCACAATACTTAACTAAATCCTATTCTTAATATCTATCATAAACTTACTTAAAAACATTAAAATTACATTAATTTAATACTCAGGAAACCAACTTCCTTGAAAACAAAAAACCCCCTATGTCTACTAAAATACAATGAAATTGTTGAGCTAGATGCTCCTGCATCAGACTCCCATGGTTAAAATAATCATGATCTCCAGATCATGTGTTCTGGTATGTTGATATAAAACCTCAGGGGTCCTAAACTTTAGTTTGTAGTTGTCTGAATGCTTTGTTCCTTTGTTGATGTTGTACGTTTGTTGTCTTATGTTGCATCTTCCTCTCCTTGTCAATCAGGTTCAAATTCTGATTGATCACTCTTCATGTTGTTGTCAATCTCCTCCATCTAGACTACTTCATCATTAATTGCCATAATTCTTCAATCTCTATCTCCAACACATCCTTGGGATGGTACATACTCTGCCATTTTTTGTTGTACTCTGTCCACTCATCTTCAAATTGTTGTTCATTATCTTCTCTTTGAAGTTGTCAGATTCTTATTACCGCCCTTTCATCCTTACCTTCTTGTGACTTTCCAAACAACCTCTGTTCAATATCTATAAATTTACTTTTAAAAAATAAATTGTCCTCCAATTCCCCTTTTATTGATTCCTCTCAAATACATCACTATGTTGTTCATGAATTCTAGCATCTTTTCCTTCCTCTTCTATCTTTACTTGGTTGCTCATATGTGCCAAATCTTCTCTAGCATCTGCAACAAAACCTGTACTCACAAAACAATTATTAAAATGAAAAACATAAGGCCTCAATGCCTCTTCTTCTTTTGGCAACATTTCAATATGATGCTCTGATTTTTCCTCCTCTATCAGCACATCAGTATGTTGATTCAACCTCTTTAAAGAATTCTCCAAAGGACTCTCAAAACTGTTAGCAAGTCTCTCTTCCACACCTTCTGCTTCAATGATGTCTTTCTGCTCTTGTCCACTTTAGTGAACCGCTTCTTCTGCAATCACACTGTCATACTCTAAGTTTTCCAACAATTCAATTTCTCTTTGACACTTCATAAGTACTTCATAAGTACTTCATCATCACTTATAATTCCTACATTTGTACACAATTTATTAGTTTGAGAACTACAAGGTTCAATAGTCTCAATTGTTGCTTCACATATCAGCTCTTCAGACTGAATCTCATCTCCTTCTTTCACAAGAAATTTTTCCTCTGTTGTAATAGCTTCAAACATCAATGTATTACTAAATTCTTTCTGCTACAATAATTCATTGCTTTTCTCATTCAAGAGACATTCTCCATCATTCTTTACTTCAGAGTATTTATCTTCTGAAAGATACTCTTCCATACTTTTGACAGCTTCAAAAGATTTCTCATCTTCTGCAAAACCTGTAATCAAATCAAAATTATTAGATTCAAATATACAAGGTTTCATATCCTCCTGCTCATCTAAATTTGTCCAACAGTTCAGAAAATCATCAATAATTCCTTCCTCAGCAAAGTAAACTTCTTGTTGTCTTAAATGGTTCATAAGATCTGTCACAGATCTCCAGTCTTCATCTTCACTCATAACTTCACCTTGTTCTACTTCAAAAATGGAAACGTCCATTTTCAACTCAGCTTCTCTGAGTTCTTCAGACTTCAATTGAACATTCTGTACATGTTCAAGCTTCATCAACTCTTCTGCTAACTACATATTCACCTGCTGATTTCTCTTCTCTTGTGGCCTTTGCCACTTTACTTTCTTCCTCATGACATAACCATGATTCTGGTCTTCTTTATTTATCTGCAACATCTCCATCAATATCTCAAGATGAACTGCAATCTCAGCCTTCTCCCTCTCATATTCTTCTTCACTTAATTGTCTATGTATGCCATTTGCCTTGGCATCCTCTTTCTTCATTTTTCTTTTGTTGTGGTCTTTCTCAGAACCTCTATTATCTTTGTTATGACTATCAGTAGTCATTTTCTCCTCTATCTTCATGAGTTCCTCACTCACTTACTATGAACTGTATTAAAGCCTCTGCAATAGCAAGTCCTCCTTGTTGTCACTTACCTCACCAATTTTTCTTCTATACTTGGTCTTTTGGCAAGCACTTGGTTCTCTATTCTCTCGAACCTCTTTGAGCACTTATCTCTCCTCCTTCTAGGCTTCAACTCATCTGCACCTTTTAAGAACACAATTGTCCTCTTGTATTTCAATCACAAATGAAATACTAGGTTCTGGCCACCTCTTCTTTCACTCAGAAATTCTTACCAGCTTTCTTCATTACTGCTTCTTTTCTTTTGCTGAGATACCTTCTTTTGTCTACAACCTGAATTCTGCAACCACAATCTTCAAACCAAATTAAAACAAAACATGTCATCTCACCTTCAATATCTCTGGATGATCTTGTTCTCCCATTCATTTTCACTTTGAATGGATTGTTCTCTATCTCTTTACATCTGCAAATTCTGCTACACTTATCTCTGTGTGCCTACTATTTGTCATATTTAAAATCTGATCTCCTCTTGCCAATATACATACCTTCAAAACATAACTCTGTTCTAAATTTCTCAAAGAATTCTTACACACAAAATTTCCTTATTCAGCTCTGATACCAAATATGACGCAACCTAAGCCGCATCTAACCACAATATGCAAATAAAATTGCATGTCACACTATGTCTCAAGAATTTTAATATTCCTACCCAGTAAAACCTTATTAAACCAAGGTTTAATGCTCCTTCAATAAACTCTATGCGGAAACATCTTATTTTAACTATCCAAAGTCTGGACCTTTATAAACCTTTGAGCGGAACCTTAGAAATCCTTCATAATTTTTGGTTAATTCATATTACCTGCGCATATTAACCATACCATGGATTTTAGACTTTAGTTAAAACTCAACTTAAACCATAATACCTTAACCCCACTTATTTCTATTGTAATTTCCGTATAATAGAAATATTTCATAACTCACACTTAAACCTTACCTTTCCTCCATTGCACAAACCTTTGCACATATATCGATGCTCTCTTTAGCGCATTAAATCTCCACCATTGATCTGTCTCATTTGATCCAACGGCTATCACGTCACCCGCTCGCCAACTAGCTTGGCCTATTCCACCGTGGATCAATCCCGCTTGATCCAACGGATATCGCGCAATATTGCATGAAATCGTGCACGACCGATATTAGGTCGAGAGTGAGTGAGAAAAGTGGTTTTCTCATGCTACGTGTCAACCTCTCAGGTTAATCGCGTGAAATCATAGAATACCATTTACTTCTTTTAGGGCGCGCGAGATACCTCTTACCCCTTGCAAAGACCGCTCCATCATTCTGCACGTTTTCCACCCTTCTATCGACACGTACCTTGATGTGATCTATCCATCTATTAACTTAATCTCCTGCGATAAGATCGCTACCACTCATCGTCCATTAATCTTGTTCATTGATCCGACTGATCCAATGGTTCCTGTGCATTGTTGCTTCATTACTTCTTCCTTTCACTGATTTCGATCTTCGATTTCTCTTCTGCTTGATTCCTTATTGAACTTTGTTCTATGTATTATTTAAATGCTACCACTCCTAAGCTTTGATTTGGTTATTCAATCAAACTCCAACACTATCCGATCATCGCAATACTCCTATGATCATTGTCCTCTCTCTCGGATTCTTTTTGAATTCCCTGCACACTTATGTTATGTAAAATTACTCTAATCCACACATAGTTTATAATTCAATTACTCAATCCACACTTGCACAATTTAGAATTAAATCTCTGTGTATATATAAACAAATAATTACATAATGAGTCTCTCTCTCTCTCTGGCCTAATTTTCTAATCAATTGCCTTTTCCTTTCTTGCCCATAGGCTTACAGTCAAACCGTATGTAGTCTCTGAACTCTAATTCCCTAAATCGTTAACTCTCTAACTAGTTAACTCTCTCTATGCCTTTTAGGCTTACATTTATACAAAAGGTTTTGTAACCCATTTCAGTTCAGATCCTTGATCTTTCGAACTAAATCCTAAATATCATCTAAGTCCACTTGTGACTCAACTAATCCCTCAGGATCCTCTCTAGTTCCATAAAATCATGAAACCAATTCCTAATCTAAGATTTACAATTAATTCCCAAATCTCTCAATCTCTCAACTATCCTAATTCTCTCATGTTCTACAACACTTGAGAACATTTACAAACATTCCTCACAATACTTAATTAAATCCTATTCTTAATATCTCTCATAAACTTACTTACAAACATTAAAATTACATTAATTTAATAGTCACGAAACTAACTTCCTTGAAAACACAATATCCCCTATGTCTACTAAAATACAATGAAATTTTTGAGCTGGATGCTCCTGCATCAAATTTCTTTGTCATTCAAGTATCATGTAGAATGCTTCAAATTCCATAACTATGAACATATAGCTCGTTCTTGCAAATACATGACGTAATCTTCCATGAAGGAGAATTCTAAAATTAGGTACAAGAAGGTTTGGAGAAGAAAACAAAAAAATATCAAGTGAATAAAAAAATCTCAGTAGTCATACTCATAAGATTTGTGAAGTCGCAAGACCATGATGAATCTATAGGTACAATGTAAGATGCCATGATGTAGGATTATCCAACTACAAAGTTGGTGCATACATTTTTCTAAACAATCTAGCTTGCAGACTCCCTATCTTGTGAATGTTAAATAGGGGGAGTTTAAGTAGCGATGGTTGCAAATTTGAAAATCTATCCTTTAGCAAATTGAAAAATGCATATGTGAAAGCAGTAATCAACATTGTGGGAAGATTAGTCATCTTTGTGTCCAGTGGAGTAACAGAGTCATGGAACATTTTCAAAGGCTCATTGTCATTGTCATAGAGATTAATCCTTTTGGTTATGCATATTGATAGGGGGAATTAACTGTGGCAAGCCATAGCATGGCAGAGGGAGAGAAGTCAAAGAAAGAAAGGCATATTATAGGAAGACAAAGGAAGATATTTCATCAAGGGGAGTAACCCTTTTCCATTGATGCCAAGGGGGAGATAAATCAAGAGAAGAAGATCATAATCATGGAGACAAGGGACGCAGTAATCGCAGGGGGAGTATGTGTGTTTCTATCAATGACAAAGTAGGAGATTGTTGAATGGTGTTGTCATTGATGCCAAAATCGGTCTTCGAATGCTCTTAATATTCATCTATGAATTGCATTGGTTGGAAGCTCCAATATCGAGAAAGAAAAAGAAGGAAAAAATCCCATTGTCGTGCGGACATGAAGCCCTACCTTTGATGAAGGAAGTGACATGGAAGATCAATGTCTTTGCAAGAAATACCATCTTCATTTGATTCTCCTCATCGGGTTGATTCCAACGGTAGGTGGCACACCTCATAAATCCTCATGATTGAGGAGATATGCCTAATCAAAATTTGTACCTCGAAAGCATGGTCATGATCCCCAAAATATGATATAAATGGGAACTTGTTGATTGGTTTATCACTGACATTTATTCTCAAGAAAATTCAAAGAAATTATGATGGGCCTATTAACCCTTCACATGTGGACTATCCAATCCATTTCAGCTTGAGGAAAACGCTTGATCTGTTATGTAATATTTGGAGGATAAGTCTTCCTTAATGGTTGTTTAGTTTTAGCTCCAGAAAAATAGTTTTGAAATTTCAAATTTGATTTTTTTATAGGAAGGCTTCATGTGGTTATACCCATGTCAGCCACTCTTATTATCCCCTCTATCTAGTATAAATATGGAGGCATTTTCCTCTCAAATGCATCAATAAAATCTCATATTCTGAATTATCTTCTTGTATTCTTATTTTCTAAGTAGAAACAAATTTGAATTCATCTATGGAATTTTCTTCCTGAAATTTCCTTTGAGCTTTTTTGGCCTATTCAGCAACCTAATTTTTGTTCATTGTTTCTAAGCCTCATTTCAGCCCTATTCTAGGGCTTCCTACGGCCCATCTCGAGCTTATTATGGTAGATCTCAAAGTATTTTATTTAAAACAAGTTGGTTCGTGGAAGCCTTTTTTATTGAAATTAAGCAGGGCATTATAGTGAATTTAGTGCTTTGGATCTAGAACAGAACTTGAAGGAAATTCAAAGGTTGATCTAGGGCTCCTTAAGGATTTATTCTTGGTTGTTGTTAGCACCGATCAAGACACCTAATTTCATCTCTGAAGTAGGAAAGTATACACACAAACAGTGGGTCATCCTTCAGTGGCTTATTCATACTATTCTTAGTCGTTTTGTGTGGGCTAACCTCGATGGCACAAACAATCATCTATTAGGGCATCATTGTTTGTGATCTTCACTATTTTCTAAGGGTAGATCTATCTTTCAAGCTAACTAGAAAAAATTTTGTGGTATAACCTATAAGGTTGTTCATTGGATAATTCATCTTTGATTATGGTTTGATCTTCCTTTTTATGAGGCAATTTTTGTTGACGCTTAAACTTGAAACTGTCTAAAGCAAGTTTTAGGCCATCTCTGAGGCATGTTCAATCCAGTATTCAAGTCTAATTTCCATGCCAATCTAAGGTATATTTGGTGGCAAAACTTTTCTCTTCCTTTAGGCCCCTTTTGAGGCTCATCATTGACAACTTTTGAGGCCAACTCTCGGATCCTTTGAGGAAAATATTTTGAAGTACTTTGAAGGGTTTATTCTTTGTCATTAAATGCCACATCTAGAGGAATATCTTAGAAGATTTGCATCCCTTCTTTAAATACTTCACTTGAGGCATTGTTATTGAAGAATGTGGGTCAGATATTAGCACTCTATATGACCTCTCCTTGTGATGCATCTCGATTCCTTGTCTAGGACAGCTTTGGGGTTTTTCTAGTCAAAAGTTTGTTGGCACGAATGGGATGAGAAAGTTAAATTGATAGCAGATGCATTTGAGGGATATTTTGACAAAGTTTAAGAGATGATTAGAGAATTTCCAAGGTCATAGATTTTGACAAGATCTTAAGCAAATAGTGATGAAGGAACACTACATATCAACAACTTGAGATATGAGATAAGTTTTGTTATAGTTGTTGTTGAAACAAGAATCGTATAGATGACTTTGCACGGCATACAAAGAAGTAGTTTTCAAGTGTGATAGCTTGATAAAAATTGGCACCTTTGATGTATGAGATTTTATTCAAGCAAATTTTTTGATTGGAATGTCATGGCACAAACTTTGCGATCTGGCCTATATCAGAAAGCTTTGATCATTGACATAATGACATGTGCTACTATATAAGTGTAATTGAGGAGAGAATTGCTTCAACTCTTATTGTCATAAGCATGATAACGTTAGTACTAGTATTTATGGTTGAATTTTCATGTTCACATATGGATGAGAGAGAATTATATGTTAATTTTTCATCAATTGTTCTATGCTTCAACTATTACTTCAACAATACCCAATAGCATCCAATTTAACAATTTCCACTTCTTCTATTTAACCAATGATAGCAGATAAATAGTAGATAGAACAATTATTCACATGCACAATGAAAGATAGTCAAGAGACACAATATTTGGTCAATGACCAGGGAAAAATCCCACTAGAGGGAAAACCCTTGCAAATCTTCTTCTATTAGATTGTTTTCAAATGATCATCAAAGAGAGTACACCATTCAAGATTCAACCTCAAACTTTTCTTAGCCAATATCCAATGTCAATATCCAATATCCAAATATGCCAAACATCTATCAAAAACAGAGACAAAGGAGAAAGATGAAGTCAAAAATAGCAAATTCAACCCTAACTAGTAAACAATCTGTTGATTTAGATCATCATTGATGTCAATATGGAAATATTTTGGGATACTAAATTATCATGTGAAGTAATAGGAGCAAGAAGCCAAGGAGGAAAGTCATTAGGGAAGCCATTGGAAGTAAAGAATAGCAGCCATCAAAGAAGAGACATCAGAAGAGAAAGCAAAAGAGTAAAGAGGAGAATCCATCAGAAAACTATCGGAAGCCATCATGAAGCCAAAGAGTAAGAGGAAGAAGTCATTGAAAGACAGCAAGAGGAAAGAAGTAGGTTATCAGAAGCAGTTTCTAGGAGTAAAATGTTGTTATCGAAGGAGTTAACATATTAGAGGAGTGAACATATCAGAGGAGTTAATATATCAGAGGAGCTAAGGAACATCCGAGTAATAAGTCATGGAAATCCTTTAAATTTCACAACACATGTAATAAAAAAAAAAAAAATCAGAGTTAAAATATGGCAGTATCGTTTTATCATATGCCACTACTCAAAACCCCCGATTACGATATATAATACGAACCCGAAATAGTTTATTGTAACAGCTCTATTGAAATATCACATATGCTACATCGCGAGCTTTAAAGCCTTGTCACATTCAAATCCACCGATTTTGATATAATATGCGGACCCATTGGACCACTATAATACTCCTTTATGTAATATTGCATCCGCCTATCGGAACTTTCATATCACTAGTTTCAAAGGGATATTCAAACCTCCGATTGCGATAGAATTGTGGACCCGATAGACCACCGATTGCAATAGAGGTGTGGACTCGATGATTTATCAAAATGAGTCTGATATGATATTGCATCCGCTCCATCAGTAGTAGGGGATCAACAATGTTATGTGCAAACCTCCAAAGTTGCTATTGCGGGAGTCTCATGAAATTGTGACTGTGATTAAAGCAGTGATGTGGCATGTGGGGACCGCCAGACATCTATTATAATGTGGGTATAACCTCTCCTATGTGATTTCCATGAATAGCAAGTCTATGATATAATTGGATGAAAGGACCTCCGATATATATTTTAATATACAAATCGGACTCCCTCAAATAAGCATGTCTTTTGGGTATTGGTGAAACCCGTGTAAACACAAGTCAAAAGCTTCACCTGAAGTAAGAATCTATGGGGTATCAATCATAGAGAAGAAGAAAAACTTCACAACTTATGAACTTGAAGGAACAGAGGAAGCCGAAGGTCGAGCGGGAAATATAGGAATTCGAAGGTCGATCGAAGAAGAAATGCACATGAGCATTAAAGAGTTGAAGAATGAAGAAAGTCGAGATTGACTGCGTATAGGATCATTCATACAGCTCGGACATGTGTTTGACTATGATTCAAATGACAGTTCAAAAGATTATCTGAGTATGAACAAGTTTGTTTTAATAAAACGCACAATGTAAAGCCACGACAGTCATTCCTCTTACGCAGTGACTCCTGAAGAAGTTGCCGCAATAGTAAGAAAATAGGGTTTGAAATAGAGAATTGTTTGTGCAGACTTTGAGGCTTAGTGCAGATTATTGAAGACACATTGTTGAGAAGCCCTAGCTGACCTTGGAGTTAATCTTGGAAACCATGATGCATCAGTCATCATGAAGTGACCTTGGATAAAGTAGTTTGGTAAATATGAAGAACAGTAAAGACTCCTTCATATGAAGACAGGTTGTCATTAATGAAGTAGTGTGGAGACTATTGTAGATTGACAGAACTCAGTAAAGAATATTTTGGGAGCCAAGAATTACTATACAACATATTTAGACAAAGTATAAGAGTGGGTTGGAGCCCAGAGGGTTAGTGCCTTGAAGGTTGGAGCCTCGAACAAACAAGGTAGGTGCCTTGAAGGATAGGTTTGGAGCCCTAGAGGATCGGTGTCCTCAAGAAACCAGGTCGGAGCCTATACCAGAGAAGGTTTAGTGCCCTAGGGGTCGGAGCCTCTAAACACAAGTTCGATGCCTTGAGAAGATAGGGTCGATGCCCTAGAGGTTGGAGCCTCACAAAAGACCAGGTTGGTTCTTGCCAACATGTTGGAGCCTAGGGAATTGAAGATCAATTTCTTCATCAAGGGTTGGAGCCCTATATATTGTACTTGATTCATTATAAATATTATATTAATAAAAGCATTTATTCCTATTGCTCATTTTGTGTTCTAAATACAATTGATTTAATTGGTAAAAGTAACAATTGAAAAGGAATATTGATTCACCCCCCTCTCAGTATTTCCAACAATTGGTATCAGATCCAGTACCTTCAAGAAAAGACTAATATCTTGAAGGTTGATAAATTAGAACACAAATGTTGAAGCCAAGGAAGAAAGTCTCCAATCCTCCTAAAGATGTCTCTCCCTTAACCACCGAAGTTGAAATCAATCAACTTGTGAAGGCTCTACTGTTCAATGGAAACTTTTATATATGGGAAGCAAGAATGAGGAATTTCTTAAAGACTCAAGGCATTGAAGTCTAGAAATCAGTGATTACTGATAACACGATGGATGAAGAATCGAAGGGGCACAATGAAAAAGCAAGGAAGGCAATCTTGAATGGGCTACCATATTCTATAAAGGACAATTTAGAAAAGCGTTTGTCAGTAAAGGGTATATGGGACAAACTTCCTAACCTTGTTAAATAATGAGCTTCACTCAAAGGAGCATTGACCATGACCACTAGTCAAGAAGATGATGGAAAGCAAGAAGGAAATCTAGAACCCATCATGAAAGCTGAAAATAAGAATGATGACATCAAGGCTAAAGAAGACCTAGAATATGAAGAGAATGAAAAATATTTTGAAGAAGATCTCCTCACTAAACTTATGGCTTCCATGGAATAGATTATCAGTTTGAAAAAGGAAACAAGGAACTTAAGAAGAAAACACTAGCTGGTGACCAAGACCAAACAAGGAAGGAAGTTGACCTTGTCAAGTTTCAAGTACAAGAAAGGAATGAAGAGTTTGCCAAGCTTAAGGAGGAATTTCATCAAAACAAAAGAAAGCATCATGAAGAAGTCATATCCAGGACAAATCAATTGGATAAAGCAAAGAAACGAGAAGATATCTTGTCAAGTCAACTTGAACAAAGACACAAAAGCTTGAACAAACTTGAAGCAGTGATTGGTCGATACAATCAAGAGGTCTCCTCTCTTAAATCTCAACTAGAAGAAGCGAGAAAGCTAGTACAAGGAGTTGAGAAGACAATGGAAGCATTGGAAATAATAGAAGGACAAGTTGATGAAGTAGAAAAGGAAAGAAACACCATGATATGTCAACTAAAGGAAAAGGATGAAGAAATATTCAAACTAAAATCTCACATCAACCTTCTCAAGGTCGAAACATGTAAAGCTACAAGGATCATGGAAGAAATGGAGAGCAGTCTAGCTAAGGAAAATGAAAGAAATTTTCAAAATGAAATCAGATATCATCTCCCTTATAATAGAAGCAAATGAAGCAACTTGTATCAAGGAAGAAATTGAGAAACAACTTCTTAAGAAGAATAATGATTGCGAAAAATTGGAAGAGATTGTCTCCCACAAGAAAAAGGTTGAAAGAATGGACAAAATCTTGAAGAGCTCTCAAGCCTTGGATGACATGCTTAGTCATCAAATATCTCCATTTGATAAATCAGGTCTTGGCTATGAAGGTGGATCCTCAAGCAAGAATGATAATTCTTCAAACAACAAGGATGTGAGGAAGCCGAAAAGAAATGTTAATGCTCCCAATTCCAACAAAGGCAAGGATAAGAGTCAAGGCAACAATGAACGAAGTCTCATTCCAAGAAGAAATGCAAATCGTGTCAAGGATGCAAGAAGCAATGGTTATCATCAAAGGATCTCAAGGCAGAAAGACTTCAGAAGTACATCTAGGAAGTCTCCATATGCGAGGTACTAAAGTTTACTTCTTGGTTATTGTTATGCTTGTACAAACTTTGGACACATGGCAAAAGATTATAGGGCATATCACAAAGATAAATATTATGTTCCCTGACAATCTTCGAGAAGCAATTTTGCAAGAAATCATGAATTCTTATTCATGAACAACATAGAATGCTTCAAGCGTCATAGCATTGGTCAGATGGCATGTGACTGTAACTTGACTTGGGCTCCTACACAAACAAGAACCATGCCATAGAAGAAAGTTACACAAGTATAGATAAAGAATCAAATTGGATCTGAAAGTCTCCTGAACTCTCCAACCAACAACACATGTTGTTGACCTGATCTTTGATAATCTAAGCATTTGATGCGGAGACTCTGCCAAAAGGAAGACCATGTATACAGTTAGGGGGAGCTCATGATGATTAAACATTCTTGAAGAAGCCTTATGTGAAAGGGCTATATTGACAATCATTCTTTGATGGATCATTTCGCAGGAACACTCCTTTGAAAGAACATGATCTCTTAATTATCCAATGGATTGTTGTTGAAGGTGTTTTTTTTCACTTGATCACTAAGCAGAAACTGGAGCAGCAGAGAAGTCCAACTAATGCTAATAAGGAAAATAACTATGTTGTTGTTATTACAGAATTTGAATATCTCGACTCAAGGATATGATGTGAGAAACAAGTAAATTGTGGACACAAATAGATGCAACCTTCAAAAAAATAGATACATCTGGAAATGGAGCTTGAATGTTTTGTTCACTACACAAGCAAGAGTAGTTGGCAGCATTTAACATAGTTGAAGCATTGCAAAAAGTTGTCAGCCAGTAGAAATAATTTAAAGGATAGTCACAGATTGATATCAAAATCTACTAATGGAGATAACTTGCAAAGAACACAAGGAAAAGATGGCTCATCAAAAGGACTATAGAAATGAAAATGTTGTGCAGTCAAATATAGCTTAGGTTGATGTTGGTCACTTAGAAAATAGCAATAGTGAGGCACAACCTCTCACCATTTCATCTGAATGCAATGATGTTGAAATATTGGATGGCAGTAACTTAATGAGAAGCACAGAGATACAGAGATCTAAAGAGAGAGAGCGAGAAAAGACAATTTTAGTAGCATTTTCTCATGATTCATACTATGAAGACCTCTTAATTTTGAATGTGGAGACAACAGAATACGGATGGTAGAAGCATAATATCTTGGATTTGGACATTTGGTATGTGGCCATTTGAACTCTGTTTGGAAGCATTGAAGTGGAGCATATTTAAGGTTGATACTTGAAACATCTTAAGAGAGTTCTTCTTTTTGGAGTAGAATTCACAACCATGTTGGAGCAGGCATCATTGCTCACACTTGAGCATGGTTAAAGGAAAAATTTAAAGATTTTTTTGGGACATTCTTGGAGCAGCGTTATTGAAGCCATGATAAAGTAGTTATTTTGAGACATGAAGATGGGATAATGTGCTAGCTGATGATAAGGCAGCAATCTTTCTATCTTGAGTAAAAAGAAGAGCACCATGACAAGGGGGAAGTTCAACAAGGGGAGTCCTTGTGCACTTTGTTGCCATTGATGTCAAAGGGGGCAAGAAGAAGAATGTTTCCATCAATGACAAAGGGGGAGATTGTTGATCTAGATTGTCATTGATGTCAATATGGAAATATTATGGGATACTAAATGATGATGTGAAGTAACAGGAGCAAGAAGCCAAGGAGGAAAACCATCAGGGAAGCCATTAGAAGTCAAGAATAGGAGCCATCAAAGAAGAGACATCGGAAGAGAAAGAGAAAGAGTAAAGAGGAGAAGCCATTGGAAAACTATCGGAAGCCATCATGAAGCCAAAGAGTAAGAGGAAGAAGTCATTGAAATCAAACGAGAGAAGAGAAGTAGGTTTTCCGAAGCAGTTTATAGGAGTAAAACAATGCTATTGGAGGAGTTAACATATCGGAGATGTTAAGATATCGGAGAAGCTAAGGGAGATCCAAGTAATAATTTTTGGAAACCCTTTAAAGTTCACAATGCATGTAATAAAAATAAATCGGAGTTAACATATCAGCAGTATTGTTTTATTATATGCCACTGCTCAAAACTCGTGATTGCGATATGTAATACGGACCTGAAAGAGTTTATGGTATCAGCTCTATTGAACTATCGCATCTATTGCATCGCAAGCTTTAAAGCGTTGTCACATTCAAATCCGTTGATTGCGATATAATATGCAGACACGCTAGACCATTATAATACACCTTTATGTAATATTGCATCTGCCTATCGTAACGTTCATATCACTAGCTTCAAAGGGATGTTCAAACCACCGATTGCAATAGATTGTGGACCCGGCGGACCACCGATTGCGATAGAGGTTTGAACCCAATGATTTATCAAAATGAGTTTGATATAATATTGCATTCACTCTGTCGGTAGTAGGGGATTGGCAATGTTATGTGTAGACCTCCGAAGTTGCGATTGTGGGAGTTTCATGAAATTGTGATTGCAATTAAAGCAGTGAAGTAGCATGTGGGGACCACCAAACATCTATTTTAATGTCAATATAACCTCTCCTATGTGGTTTCCATGAATAAACAAGTATATGATATAATTGGATGAAAGTACCTCCGATATATATTTTAATATACAAATCAGCCTCCCTCCAATAAACATGTCTTTTGGGTATTGGTGAAACCCATATAAATACAAGTCAAAAACTTCACCTCAAGTAAGGATTTATGGGGTATCAATCACAAAGAAGAATAAAAAGTTCAACAACTCGTAAACTTGAAGGAATAGAGGAAGCCGAAGGCCGAGCAAGAAATATAGGAAGTCAAAGTTCGATCAAAGAAGAAATACATAAGAGCATTAAAGAGTGCAAGAATGAAGAATGTTGAGACTAACTGCACATAGGATCATTCATACAGCTCGGACCTGTGTTTGAAAGTGATTCAGATGACAGTTCAAAAGATTATCTGAGTATGAACAGGGTTGTTTTAATTGAACGCACAATATAAAGCCATAATAGTCATTCCTCTAAAGCAGTCACTCCTGAACCAGTTACTACAATAGTAAGAATAGAGGGTTGGAAACAGAGAATTGTTTTGGGCAGACTTTGAGGCTGAGTGCAGCTTATTGGAGACACATTATTGAGAAGCCCTAGTTGTTCTTGGAGTTAATCTTGGAAACCATGATGCATCAGTCATCATGAAGTGACCTTGGATAAAGTAGTTGGGTAAATATGAAGAACAGTAAAGACTCCTTCATATGAAGACATGATGTCATTGATGAAGTAGTGTGGAGACTACATTAAAGTTGTAGATTGACAGAAATTAGTAAAGAATATTTTGGGAGTTGAGAATTACTATAAAACATATTTAGACTAAGTATAGCATTGGGTTGGGGCCCAGAGGGTTGGTGCCCTAAAGGTTGGAGACTCGAAAAAACAAGGTAGGTTCCTTGAAGGATAGGGTTAGAGCCCTAAAGGATCGGTGCCCTCAAGAAACCAGGTTGAAGCCTATACCAGAGAAGGGTTTGTGCCCTAGGGGTTGGAGCCTCTAAATGAAAGGGCGGTGCCTTGAGAAGATAGGTTCGGTGACCTAGAAGTTGGAGCCTCACAAAAGACCAAGTTCGTGCTTAGCAACATGTTGGAGCCTAGTGAATTGAAGATTAGTGTCTTCATCAAGGGTTGGAGCCCTATATATTGTACTTGATTCATTATAAATATTATATTAATAAAATTGTTTATTCCTATTTCTCATTTTGTGTTATAGATATAATTGATTTCACTAGTAAAAGTAACAATTGAAAAGGAATACTGATTTAGCCCCCTCTCAGTATTTCCAACACTGTCAGGGGTCAAAACAGTCTTCTAGCAACTTGGTCAGCGGCAGTAAAACTCAGCCTCAAAAGGTGGTCAAACTCCCCTCAAAATAGTCCCAAAATAGTCGGTCAAACTTGATCAAATTTTGAATTTCTTCCTGTGGTCAATCCTGAGGTCAATGTTGGTCAACTAGCCCATATTTCCTTGATCTTTGTGCTCTCCAATGTGACCTAAAGAAATGAAAAAAATCCACCCAAAAACACAATCAAAGGAGGTCAAATACACCCCAAGTCAACGTTGGCCCTACAGTAAGTTTGAAATTTGGCCAATCTAAAACAACCACACGTTCCTTCGTGCATGAGAGATTCCTTCCAATTTTGAGTTGTACGAACCAATATAATCAGGAGAAGGAAGATATGTTGTGAGTTTATAAAGTGGAAAATGAGGAGGAATCATCTTGTATTTATATGCAACTTGAGGGGTGTCATTTTTTCCATGAGATGTATCATTTGACCCAAGGCCAACTTTGACAGTTTTGTATTTGTGGGCTTGACCTCAAAAATCCACTTTTCTTTATCTGAATTGAGTGCTTCAAAAGTCAATTTTGGTCCTCTCGAAAAGATTAATTCAATGCAATAATTATCTCCATCAACTGAGTTTGTCCAAGGTGGAATTTGGCCCTAGTTGCACAATTTAACACTCCCTCTCAACTAGGGAGAAATTCATATGCCAATATTTGACCATCGATCATCATGTCATCATGTCATCATGTACCATCTCTACTTCTATATGCTCATCTCATGTTGAACATTCTCGAATCTAAAGAAGAAGAAATGTTGCAAGGGAGCTCCAGCTACCACCCTGACTCCATTAGCATGGGGGAGACTGCTACCACCCAGAATCATCATCATCATCATCAAGGATCCATTGCTACCACCTAGAACTAAAGACAATTGGCGAGACTAACCTACCCCAATGTGTAGGGATCACACTTTATCCCAAAGTCCCTGACAATAGGTGAGATCAACTTGCTGGAGGTAAGGATCACACTCTACCCTATTGTCACTGATCATCCATCTTATCTTTGAAGAGTCAAATGGTAAAACACTTGCATTCACCAACTTGGGTGATATCCACCTACCACAAGGGGTAGGGATCACACTCTATCCAAAGTCCCTCGACCCATTGGCTATATGAGAGAGGTTATCCCACAAAGTGGGAAAGATGCTAATTGGGGCATACTCTAACTAAGGGAGATCTGAGTTCTCAACGTCCTATCGGTCATAGGTCTCATCCCCGGGAGCCCTATAGCTCCATTCCTCACCCTGGGAACTCAACCAAGGGGGAAGAGCACTGCTCATTGTTCTTGATCACCCTGAACCCTTATTCGAAAGGTTCATCTCAACCAGTCCAAGCTTCTCTCGAAAGACCAAGAACTTCCCTTTCAGCAAAGCCCTGGTGAGGATATCGGTTATCTGATCATCTGTCAAAATGTGTAGGAGTATCATGGCTCCTCTCTCCACCATGTCACGGACGTAATGATGTTTGATATTGATATGCTTGGACTTGTCATGAATCACAAGATTCTATGAAAAAATCCTACTCTTGTTGTCGCAATAGATGATTGTCATGTCTAAAACCTGCTCAAATAACTCTCCAAAGAGATTTCTCAACCAAACAGCTTCACAACTCATCAGGTGGTCTACAATATACTTGACCTAAGTAGTGCTAAGGGTTACAGATTTATGTTTTTTTCTCATCAATGATATCATGGTGGATCCCAAACTAAAAAAGCATACGGAAGTAATCTTGTTGTGACAACATTGTCAGCCCAATCTGCATTTGTATATCCATTTAGTCTAACATCTCCAGTGGCATATCTCAATCCAAGGTTAATAGTCCCATGTAGATATCTCAATACATGATTGGCAGCGACCGAGTGTACATGGTGAGACTCGGTCATAAACTAGCTCAAAGTGTTATCTGCAAAGTAGATGTCAAGGCGAGTGTTCACGAGGAACATCATAACACCAACCAGTTGTCTATACTCCAAGGGGTTTACTAGGTTCGATTTGACATCCTCTCCACATAGCTTCTTGAAATTCATCTTCATAGGTGTATGATCCAGGTCCAGGTGTGACAAAGGACCCTCCCGAGACCTTTTACTTTCATGATGTGTTACATTGCAGTTTTAAAAGAACATAAAAGAATACATCTGTGTTTTGTAAAGAAGAGGAACACAACAATCATCAACAACATAAAACTCAAAGACGTTGATAACAGAGTTCATCCAGGAGGGACTACGTCTCTGGGTCCCGGTGTCAAGATGGTGTAGGCTGTTGCAATAAGAGTTGTCAATAGAGATAATTTACATAAGAGGTGACCTCGTTATCATACAAGGAAAATGCCCTCACGCAGGAGTGGCTCCAAGAGATGTTCCACTACAGGAACTCTCAATCAAAAGGACTCCTATTAGTATGACACAAAACTCATGCATGATGATCATCCCGCCAACATGGCATAAAAGGGATCTCAATGCAAACATACATGACGACAACATGAGTATCCCATTAGCATAACGAAAAAGGGATCTCAGATAACATGACGAATCATGACAACAAGTACATCCCACAAATGATTCTACATCACATCAAGCAGGAATCATGAAAACATGTAAGAAACAAGATCCCACATCAAACATCAAACAGGGATTTGTGCAGCGCAATGCATCGCAAAAAGAAGTACATGAACACGTTGCATATACCTCACATCCTTAGGCCATCTGAAGAAGAGGATGTCAAACTGTTGAAGTCGGTCGTACCATCAACCTCGCTGCGTCGAATCTTATGGAATGACTGCTCGCACGTTCATTGTTGACACCTGCACTCCACTTAGAAAAGTGGCCAAAAAATGAAATTAGCAAATGGAAAATCTGAACACACCTTCGGATTTGTGGCATCAAATAGTGCAAAATCGACTGTCAAATTTCTTAATTCTAAGAAAGTGGAAATCAGGCGCTTAAGGAATCTTTTAGATTCCCCCTAGATTCCTTAAATATTCCCTCCTCCGGGTTCCCTACAAATTGGCTGCTCAAATCGGGAAATTGACTGCGCCATCGGTTCGTGTCACCGAGAGGTGTAAGATCAACATAAAATTTGTCCAATTTGGACACTGCAAAAATTTCACCCCCTTGGTAATTTCGCTCAGTCATGGTTCCACCTGCAATAAATTAAAAATAATCGTCTCGATTCCCATGCCCACTCTTGGTTCCTCCATGCCTATGGGTGCACTGAAAAATGAGGTTTATATAAATTTTGTGGCAAATTAACCAATGAGTTGGTTGTGGCACATTGGTAAGTAAGGCAATTTGTTGAGGAGGGGGTGGGTGGTCAAACCCTGTCCCTCCTTTTTTAAATACATTATCGTTCAAATAAGAACCGCATGTGTATTTTGGTTGGGGATTGGGTCCACATTGGCCGACCCGCCCCATACCCTCTGTATCCATACAGTTGGCGTGTTTTATTTAAGTGGCGCATTAAATGTTTTGTTGGTGCGTTATATGAGGGTTTGGTTCATGTGTTAAATGGAGGGTACGTATTAATGGGTTGTTTGTTGTACATGAGGTCGTCGCATGGTGGCAGGCCAGCCCACGTGGATGGCACAGGCTCGATGCCCGCCATCCTCCCTTAACTTAACGCATATAGAGTGGGTTATTGGGGTGTGGTTGGAGGTTGGGTCCGTGCTCCAAGGGCCGACCACCTTTCTCGTGCATGTGCTTTCTTTTAATGGGGTTAGGTCTGTGCCCCAAGGACCAGCCCACCCAAACTTTTGTGTTGTGTACAACAGTCTCGTGGGATGGGGGGAGGGGCCAGGGGTAGTGGCCCGCAATTAATGCATTTCTTTGATAAGGTTTGGGGTGGCGGTTTTAGTGGCCCTCCACCTCTTTTTTTTAATATTTTTTTGTTATTTAAAACAATAAGTCATTTTTGAAAATCCAGATTTTGACCGAAGGAGTCATTTTAACAAGGCAATTTTGCCTGGAATCCGGCCAGAATTGACCAAATTCCGTCCGTCGGAAAAATTCTAAATTGTGTCTCCATTAACCTGCCCATACAGCAAAAGTCAACCAAAACTTTGACTGCCTCTATCTTCCTCATCCGAACTTTGACAAATTGTTCGCACCACCGTGATCACGACGACAAGATATTTAACATGAATTGGTTCGAGCATAATCCAAACACTTTGATTTTGACCCTTCCTAAGTCCTCTTTGCCCTGTGTGTGTCTCTGGAGCCACCTGGATCAGTGTAGGCAAGGACTTGCACTCAACCATGCCAAATCTTTTCAACAATTTTACAACATAATTTCCTTGCGAAAGGAAAATCTTGCTCGGCTTTTGCCATACTTCTAGTCTCAGAAAATAGTGCATCAAACCAAGGTCTTACATCTCGAATTTGGAATCCAACTCCCTCTTACATTCTAGAATGAGAGGGTCAACACCTGTCATGCATAAGTCATCAAATATGAGGCATACCTTGGATCATTTTATAGTACAAGTTTGGATGAACATTTCTCCTTGTGAATCCCAACTTCATCAAGTAACTGTTGATGCAAGCATACCAAGCACAAGGGGCTTACTGTAATCCATAGAGAGCTTTCTTCAATCGACATACATGGGTATTCTTATCATGAACTTCAAATCCTAGAGGTTTTTCAACATACACATCTTCTTGAAGCAAACCATGAAGAAATCCGTCTTCACATCCATTTGATGAAAATTTCATCCCTGAATTGCAGCAAGGGCTACTATCGAACAAATGTTTGTATATCGGGCCACCGAAGCAAATATATCATCATAATCTTCTCTCTCTTTTTGGGAGAATCAACGGCCTATGAACCTTGCTTTGTATTTTTCAATGGTTCCATCAGCCCCATGCTTGATCTTATAGAGCCATTTGGAGGTTACCACAGATCTTCTCTTCGGTCTCGGCACAACATCCCATACATAATTTTTCATAATAGACTCATATTCTTCAGCCATTGCATCCTTCCAGAATTTTTCTTTTATGGCTTCTTCAAAGGTTCTAGGTTCATCTTGAATCATATTGCTCATAGCAACAACATGCTTGGTACCCGCATGGCTTTTTCTTTCCCTAAATGTTCCACGAGCAACAGCATGTTTCTCAGGATCTTGTAGAGTGTCCTTGAGCCAATGTGGTTTATTCCTTGCAGGGGGGTTGCATGGAGGAGGACCAAAGGGTCCATAGGCTCCATGGGATCATCAACGATGTCCTTCTCATATTCAGGCATAGAAGGACCTTCTAGAATATCCATATCATCACTCTTATCTTCAGGAGGAGGCAAAGGAAGGTCCCTTGCTTTTCTAAGGGCAACTTCATCGAATGTTATATCCTAGCGAATTTCAACCTTCCTTTGACCATAAATATATATTCTAAATGCTTTAGAATCTTCATTATATCCAACAAACATACATTTTCTTCCTATGGCTTCGAGATTTTTCCTTTTTCCTTCGGCACATGAAAGTATACAGGACAACGAAAAACCCGGAGATGACCAATATTGGGCTTGACACCTATGAATAGTTCCTCAGGGGTCTTGTTGTCCAAAGCTTAATGAAGCAGCTTGTTTTGAACATATAATGTTGTGTTTGTTGCTTCAGCCCAAAAGAACTTTGGCATCTTTTGATCATGGAGCATGGCTTGGGCAGCTTTCACAATGGATATGTTCTTTCTTGCAGCCACTCCATTTTGTTTAGGAGTTTAGAGCACAATAGTCTCCTTGATTCCTTTGTCCTTGCAATATAAATACATTAGAGATGTATTCCGAGCTAGACCTGAAGATCTTTATTCTCTTCCATGTATGATTTTCAACCAAAGCCTTGAACTCCTTGAATCTTTTGAATGCCTCATCCTTGTGCTTCAAATAATACATCCATGTCTTCCTTAAGAAATCATTGATGAAGGTGATCTAATAGAGATGACCCCCAAGAGAATGCATGGCATTAGACCACATATATCAGAATGAATGAGATGAAGGATGTCTTTTGTCTTGTGTTAGCTAGAGAGGAATGGTCCCCTTGTCTTCTTTCCACCGGCACACCGATGGAATACTCCATCATGTTGAGCTTGAACATCAGGGATCCCAGAGACTAACTTCTTTAATTTTGGAAGAGCATCATAATGTAGATGGACCAGCCTTTGGTGCCACAGCTCACTTTGATTATTTGTATTATGGACCATAGCTAGAAGGGGTCTTTCAATGACTCTATAGAGTCCTTCAATCCTAGATCCCAATGTGAAGGCATTTCTCATATAGAATACAACAGGCAAAGTAAGTACTTGTCCTTCAATGAATGCAACCCTCATTCCTTTATCCTCCAAAGTAGATATCGATACCAAGTTCTTCTTCAATCCCAGCACATACACCACATCGTGTAGTAAAATAGATTCCCCAAACTCCAAATGAAATTTGACACAACCAAATCCCTTTACAGGATGAATGGTATTGTCACCACGAATAATTCTCAAATTAGTCTCCTTCTCTACCAAATTAGAGAGAACCTCCTTATATCCAGAGAAGTGATGAGACGCCCCACAATCAACCAGCCAACTATCGTAAGTATCCGAAGGAGATGAACTACATAATGTAGAAATAAGAATATATTCAAATTAATTAGTAACATTACTTTCATACTTGGAGTTCCTCTTTGGTGGATGATAGCTATCGTCACGATCATCAGGAGAGTCTCTTCTTCTTCTTTCTTTTCTCCTTCCATCTCTTCTATCGTCTCTTCTTTCATATGACCTGTTGTTGTTGAAGCCACGATTATTGTTGTATGACCTTGAAGAGTTTCTTCTTAGAGCATCTCTCTTTCGGGACAATCTCGAGCATAATGGCCCTTTTGATGACAATTGTAGCATTCAACATCTCTATCTCGCCTTCTTGAATAAGTGGAATCTCGATTGGATTGAGGAGGTCTTCCTGATTTAGATGGCTTGCCCTATCCTTTCTTCACATTCTTCTTCTTCCCTTGAGTGACGAAGGCAGTGGGCTCTCCTTCATTTGGCCTTTGAATTCTTCCTCTAGATAGCATTAGTCTTTCCTCTTAATTGCATAGAGCAAGTAGCTCATCAAAAGAAGGAATCATTTCCCTGTTGTTGATAGAATTGATGAACATGTCCCATGAAGAAGGAAGGCCACTAAGAGCAGTCATCACCAATTCCCTATCAAGTATAATTTTTTGAGCAGTCCACAGTTGGTCCCTGGTCTCGGCGATCTTATGAAGAAGGATCGCATAGTTTCTCCCTTATGGCCAACAATCTTATCATACATTTATTTGGAAGTCTCCAAGGATGAAATATAAACAAGTAAATGATCTCTTAAAGAATCAATAATGATCTTCTTAGCTTTAATATCACCTTTTTTATACTTGGATTTGATAGTTTGAGAAGAATGTTTTCGTGATGCATTTCCTTCCATGTACTCCAAGACATCATACTCATCTAAGGTGACATGGTCTTCCATGCTACAAACCCAAATGAGTCAGCTAGCTTTTCATTACCCTTGAACTAAGTAGACATTTACAAGAAAATGTTTTAAACTTTCAATTAGTTGTTTAGAAAATGGATGTTCATGCTCTATGTCTCTTGGGCTTGTCTTCACCTCAGCGCTAATTCCATGTTAATTTTTCATCAATTGTTCTATACTTCAACAATATTCGATAACATCCAATTTAACAATTTCTACTTCTCCTATTTAACCAATGACAGTAGAGCAATAGTAGATAGACCAATTATTCAAATGCACAATGAAAGACAACTAAGAGACAAGAGACACAATATTTGGTCAATGACCAGGGAAAAACCCCACTAGGGGGAAAACCCTTGCAAATCACCTTTTATTAGATTATCTTCAAATTTTCAACAGAGCGAGTACATCATCCAAGAGTCAAAGTCAAACTTTGACTAGCCAATATTCAATATCAATATCACATATCCAAATTTGCCAAACAATTATCCAAATCAGAGACAAAGGAGAGAGAAGAAGTCAACAATAGTCAAATTTGATCCTTCTACAAATCTGTCCTGGTCAATAGTAGTCAATAACAACAAATTCAACCCTAACCAATCAATGTTCAAGGGTCAAACAGTCTTGTAGCAACTCGGTCAATGGCAATCAAACTCAGCCACAAAAGCTAGTCAAAGTCCCCTCAAAATAGGCTCAAAATAGTCAATCAAACTTAGTCAAGGTTGCATTTCTTGTTGTAGTCATTCCTAAGGTCAATATTAGTCAACTAGCCTAGATTTCCTCGATCTTTGTGCCCTCAAATGTGGCCTAAAGATACAAAAAAATTCCACCCAAAAACACAGTCAAAGGAGGTCAAATACACCCAAGTCAACGTTGTTCAACACCATGCAATAAGTCTAAAATTCAACCAATCTAAAACAGTGACCTGTCCCTTTGCATGTGTGAGAGATTCCTTCCAATTTTGAGTTGCATGAACCAATGGAATGAGGAGAGAGAATATATGTTGTGAGTTTATGAAGTGTCAAATGAGGAGGACTCATATTGTATTTATATGCAACTTGAGGGGTGTCATTTTGTCCATGATATGTGTCATTTGACCCATGGCCAACCTTGACAGTTTTTTATTTGTGGACTTGACCTCAAAAATCCACTTTTCCTTATCTGAATTGAGTGCTTCGAAAGTCAATTTTGTTCCTCTCGAAAAGAGGAATTCAATGCAATGATTATCTCCATCAATTGAGTTGTCCAAAGCAGAATTTGGACCTAGTTGCACAATTTAACATTATCTAGGTAGAGTTCGATGCAATAAGTGTCTTGTATTGATGTTGATGTTGAATTAGTGAGCTAGGGTTTCATGTTGTGTAAGTGAGCTTGACAAACATTGATACATTGTTGCTAGGACTTGATATTATTAATGAGGATAATTTTACTATTGTTGATTTGGTTAAATATCTAATATGTTTCAAACTTCAAATTCCTGCGATCTTTATCATTACATAAATCAATTTTCGGATTCATATCGCATTTATTGTTGTCATAATCGACGTTTCGAACGAATAGCGGTGGTTCATCTTCAGGATAAGTTCACTATTGTTGATTTGGTTAAATACCTAATATTGTTGATTTGGTTAAATACCTAATATTGTTGATTTGGTTAAATACCTAATATGTTAATGAGAAGTTTGAAGTCCTTGTCAAAGCAGCTCAGATCTTGAGTGTTTTGGAAGGTCTCTTTGAAGGAGTTTTGGAACCATTTTGAAAACATTCCTTAGCATTGCTTAGACAGGTCAGAGCAAACATTTTGGACTATCTTGTGGCAATTTGGAAGAGAAATTTGTGACATTGATATAGCATCCTTGAAGTAGCAGTACTTAGCTCCATTAGAGAACCTCTAAAAAACTCATTGTGAAAACCCGGTTGCAAAATTCTAGCTATCATAGTATCTTGGAGACATTATTGAAGACCTCATAATGCATTGATTGAAGGCCCTCATGATGTGACCTTGGAGACACTATTGAAGACATTTTGGTGAAGTAGTCTTGAATATAACATTGAAGACCATGATGCATCACTAATGTCATCATGAGGTAACTTGGACAAAAATTTTAGGTATGATGAAGAGCAGTGGTGACACCTTCTAAGAGAAAAAGGTTGTCATTGATGATGTGACGTGGAGACAAAAGTGAAGACTAAGCAAATATTGAGAGGGCACGTTGAAGAAAGCATTAGGAGTCGTGAAGTATAACCAAATATATCTTGATGAAGTAAAGTTAGAGGTTTGAGCCTCATAGAGACAAGGTTGGCGCCTTGGAAGATAGGGTTGGAGCCCTAGAGGATAGGAGTCCTCAAGAGACCAAATTGGAGCCTGTACTAGAGATAGGGTTGGAGACCTAAAGGTTGGTGCCTCAAATTAACAAGGTTGGATCCTTGGAAACTCCAAGTCGGTGTTTGGCAAAATACAGGTTGGAACTTGAGAGATTGAATATCGATGTCTTCATCTAGGGCTGGAGCCCTATACATATTGTACTTGATTTATTGTAAAGAAGAAAATAATAAAAGTATTTATTCTATCATTGTCCATTTTGTGTTCTAAATATAAGTGATCTAACTGGTAAAAATAACAATGGAAAAGAAACATTGATTCTCCCTCCCCCCACCCAGTTTTTCCAACAGTTGAGTTGACCTAGGGGTTGATCTTCTAGAGCAAAGAGAATTGGTCATACCATTGATGACTTTGTGCCAGTATTACAGATTGACAAAGTCAACATAGTTATTTTATGATTGATATTGAGCACAGGCAGATCCAGTCTGAAAATATATGAAACATGGTCCATTGTGGTGAATTTAAGGTTGGAGCCTTCAGGGCAAGTGGTGGTTCGTTGAATAGTGTAGAAAGGTCGTGTAGAATTTTCATTGGATTCTATCACATGTGAAGGTGTGTTATTGACATTTAATCAAGAACAACAAGACCTTTATGTAACCAAATGTTGGTAGTCTTGATCGTTGAACTCCTTTGTCATAGCCTTAGCAAAAAATGTATCGTTCACTCAAACCAAAATCATCCATTAAGTTTGTTACATTGTCTCTATTGGAAATACTGAGAGGGAGGTGAATTAGTATACCTTTTCAATTGTTACTTTTACCAATTAAATCAATTATATTTAGAACACAAAATGAGCAATAGGAATAAATTATTTTATTAATATAATATTTATAATGAATCAAGTACAATATATAGGGATCCAACCCTTGATGAAAACATCGATCTTCAATTCCCTAAGCTCCAACCTATTTCCAAGCACCAACTTGGTATTTTGTGAAGCTCCAACCTCCAGGGCACCGACCTGTTGATACCTCTAAAATCGTTGTATCAACATCGGGGAAAACCACCCGGTCTAGACATTAATGCAGCTCCTTTTCCATTTGGTGTGGTGGCTCCGACTAGATGTAATGGGACCAGTTTCCCAGTGATATATGAGTTGATGGGTGATTGGTGTGTAATGTATAACGAGGGTGATAAGTGCTCTATTCTAAAGTGAAAAAAATATACAAAGATAACTAATCTATCCTGGTAATTCTTCTCGCAATACGATTCTTGATTGTTTCTATAAACAATTAAACATAAAGATGATTTATTCATAACATAGAAATATGCATTCATATGATGATTACTTTGTTTAATTAATTAAACAAAGTAATAATTAAAACATTATCACATTGATCATAATATATCACTGACATTTATAGTTAAAAGATGACAATTCTAAAACATTCAAAAGTGACAAGTTAAAAAATCGTTTTACAAACATATGCATATCAATAATAGCAAAGTTGATAAATACTAATTCACATAGAGAAATAAGCAAAAACGTAGATAATAGTATTGTATGCATTTGGATCTTCTCTGATGTAAATCACATTCAAGTTCCGCCTTCTTATTTGGGAATACCTTCACAAGATGCAAAAGTGCAAATCTTATAAAAACCTTCTTTGTCAAAATTCAGAATTCTGGTACAGTGTTTTATAAAAAATATATATCAAAAGTACAGTAGTGCAACCTCCAATTTAAGTCTTAATACAAAATTGCAGACCCTTTCTAAAACCATGAAAGGGTCTTTAAATACTACAAATAACAACAAACTATGAAAGAAAGTCGTTATCTGTTGGTATAACAAAAACACATAAATCTAGGATTTATCTTGAAAATAGCAGTGGTGTGGCGATCGAATGGATTCACTGAATCGGCTTATCTTCTTGTGATCGCAGTTGACAAATGGCAAGCATTGGCTGGACCCCTGGTGGCTGACTCATCCCAGAGTGTAACTGAGTTGTATATGTGGCATTGGCAAGTTCGGGGATCATGCAGTTGATCGCATCCGTGAGACACGTCATCGCCATTTGTTGACTGTGTGGTTTAACAAGGAAAAACCAAAATGTTTCCCATGTTAGGCTTTGAATGTCTCCGATCAGTGTTTCTCTTTGCATCAGTTCTTGTTTCCAATGTTGTTCTAGCAATTTTACCTTTGGGAGTTTGTCTGGAGAGCAATCTGTAATTAGATTAGATAAATGCAGACTATGGTTGATTAATTCAATCAGATTATTAGTTGTTGCTCTGCATCTGGATGTAGCTCCCTCAGATTTCATTAATTGAGACTCCCATTCGGAAAACAAGATTTCCTTATGTGACTCATGTATCCTTGGTAGATTGGCAGTTTTTCCCTCTTTCGAATCTTGCCATGATAGAAAATTAGTTAATCTTTCATCTGCCTTCTCTAACTCAAGCCTTGCATCCACTGATTTTTCAATCATAAATGTTGAGATATCACATAAAGGAACGGCCAATGATATATTATGAAATAGAATATCCAATTGCTGAGACAAAGCCTTGGTCATTGCCAGGGCTTCAATTCTGAATTCATTTATCTGAGGATATCCTTTGAATCGCTCTATCTGATCTTTCATTTGCGCGATTTGCTCTTCTTTTGATTTCTTCTCCTACTCGCTCAATAGTTGTAGTTTGCTCAATGCTTGAGACAACTCTTGCTATTTATGGATGGCTTGTTCATCAATCCTCTGCTTTTCATGTTTTAACTGCTCATTTAATTGTTCATTAAGTTGCCTCTGTTCCTTCAACTGTTGTTCAAGCTGCTCTAATTTTTGTTGTCGTTCCGCCAATTGTGCCTCTAGTTGAATGATTGACTAGTCTTTTTCCTTCAATAAATGACTAACCTTTGAAGCCTTATCTATTGTCGTTGTTGTATATGCTCCGACATACTGAGACAGTTTTGTTAAATCTTCGGAGGGATTTACCTTCTCTCCATACCACGTTCATCATTTCAATCTGAGGAGTCAAAAGAGGATTGTGATCAATTTTCCTCTTCTTTCTCTGTCTTTTGACTACAGCCCTATGCTTAGCATTGTAGAAGACATCCAGTGGTGGTATTTCTTTAATTTGAAGTACAATCTCCTCAGTGGGATTTTCACGTATAATCTTTGTCTTTCTAGAACTTGGATGGGCCGCTTGTTCCAACAATCAGAACTGTGTTGACTATTGATTTCTGCGTTGTAGATACTTTTGGTGTAATGAAACCTTGGGATTTCTCGGGATTACTGATGATTGAATCAAACTGTTCCCATTCCTTGATTAACTTGGGATCAATATTAACATCTGTATCAAAGGGTTCACTAGCTGTTACCTGCTTCTGCTCCCTTTCTGGTGTCTTCTCCTTCTCAGGAATCTTTTCAATTTCAGGAGTCTTCTCACTAATTTTCTCCTCACTATGGGTTTGAGGTTGTTCCATAGAGGTTGTACTCAATAAGTCTAGAGGGAGTGTTTCCAATCTCTGCGCCCTAAGCCTATAGAATTCCTCTAATCTTTCTGCTCCTAATTTGATGTTGTCCATATGTTTGACCCAAGAAAATACTTCTAAAGAAAGAAAAAAGTCATCGAAGATATCCTCCTCATGATCAAATTTTGCAATTTTAGCCTAAGGGGTAACATTGTAGGCAACCTTTTTAGGATCGTACTGCCTTTTTGGGATAGTTGCAATTTTTAACAACTTTATTTTCTCGGCATTGTTCTCTGCATGTTTGAAATCATGCAAAGTAAAAGCACCGCATTGAAGAGGAAATGTCAGCCACATGTGATTTTTAGAATACCTAAGGGTCTTTGACATCCCTGCAATTGTTATTTGATGTGTTATTTCCCTGGCCAATAGTTCATCAGGGATGTACAGAGGAAGAACATGAGGGCTGGCAAGGTTGCCGAAAAGTCTTATATAGGTGAATCTTTCTTCTCCAAACCAACTTCTAATTGCAATTAGGTCAACTAATACTTCTTCAGATAACCTAGGGGCAGGCTTATTGAATATGGCATAATACACGGGAAGAATAAAACCATGAGTCCATTTCCATTCAAGAATGGGGTATTCGGAATTAAAACAGATAGTGTCCATGATATAGGCACTCATGTAAAAGGGAGATATCACCTGGGTAGATACAAACCTATTTTTTCTATATTCAAGTATCTTGGTAGCCATTTATCCGACAAAATATTTGCCCAGTCCATGATATAGCTATGAATTGCAACCTCCATTAATGGGACCATATCTATAAAGAATTTAGCAGAATCATGGATTCCGAAGAGTCTGCACATCATTGCACCAATGTAACAATAGGGAGAAGCCAATGAATCTACAGAGTACATACCCGATGTCTCGTGTTTGTGCTTAGTCGGAAAATGCCTCCATTGCCTGATAGGGTCAGATTCAATGTCGTTCTCCTTGGTAAAAGCCTCCAAAAACACTTTGTTATACCGTTTCTCCGGCTAAGGTAAATGGTATATTTGTCTAAGATCCTCTACTCTAAACAACCCGAAAACCTTGGCACGCACAGCTATTCTATGTATATATGAGCAAGCCAATTCCTTCAGAGTACACTCTGATTTACTTGTGGAATCTACTGTAGCTTCTTCTTCGAGTTCTTCAGGTTTTCCACTTCCAGCAAATTGTAGATACTCTCCCAGGATGCTTTTCCTAAGCTGAGGCAGGTAGTATCTGATATCAACCCTTTCTTATTTGGTTTTGGTTCTTTGACTACAATACGGATCTTGGTTTTCTTCACCTTCTTTTTCATTTTCTCTAGATTCATCAGCTCAACGTAGCTCTGCACAGGCAATGGAAAACATAACAGAGAAATATACCCGCTCAAAGCTAATATGAAATGAAAACAGTGAAGGTAACTCACGCATGATAAACCAAATGTAATTAAGTGTTACCACGGGTGAAATCCTCGAAGGATTCACCCTTAACTGCAAAATTAAAGACCTATCATAACCGCCAATCGTACTTAATAAATGTAATAATTACCCGTCGCATCGCACATATGCTTAATGGTCTTTTAAAACGTAATTTGTGATCCTCCCGATCAGCGAATAGCAATAAATCGCAAATCACAATCGGGAGGTTCATCGGTCAGGGTTAACATTTTGGGCTGATAACCCCGATTGCGATAAAGATAAGGAATATAATAAGGCGGAGGAATAATTGGCGGATCATTTGATTTATTGCTTTTATCGTTCATTATTCCTTTTAAGATTTACACCCACTAATAATACCTTTTGATGGTCTTTTCTTTGAAACGTGCACCTTACTTTATGATATCGCAGTCGAGGAATTCAAAAGGGGCTTTTGCTATGTGTCATGTGGTATGTGCGATCGTTGATTGCGATTACTTATCGTATCAAAGGTTTAGTATAGACTTTTTGGGTTGCATCCATGTTTAACTTTGCGATATGCGATCTCCAATCGCATTATCGCATCGGAGATTTGTTTATGAGGGCTTTTCAAAGAAGGATATATCATATTATATCACATTTTAACAAAAGGTTCCGGATATTAGTTCTATCGGGTCAGACCTTTTGAAAAGAATTTCCATGTATTTATATAATTAAATCTAGGCATGCAATTATTATTGAATCGTTGAATTCAACTAAGTCTTAAAAAGGAACCCATTTCTATTTAAGGTTTTTATAAAAAAAATTAGAAATTGGGGGGTTGTTGTACAACACAACATGACCCTATCTTCTCACAGCACCGACCTTGCATTTAGAAGCTCCAACTCTTAGGGAACCAACCCTTCTTTGGTACAGGCTCCGACTTGGTTTCTTGAGGACACCGATCCTCTAGGGCTCCAACCCTATCCTTCAAGGCACCTACCTTGTTTGTTCGAGGCTCCAACCTTCAGGGCATCAACCCTCTGAGCTCCAACCCACTACTATGCTTTGTCTAGATATGTTTTATAGTAATTCACAGCTCCAAAATATTCTTCACTGAGTTCTTGTCAATCTACAGCTTCATTGTAGTCTCCATGCTACTTCATCAATGACAACCTGTCTTCATATGAAGGAGTCTTCACAATTCTTCATATTGCCCAACAAAGTCTGCAGAGTTTACCTCATGATGATTTCAACAATGCATCATGATATTCAAGATCTATTGATGCTTATCAACAAGATATCTTCACTACGCCTCAATGTCTTTTCAAAACAACTCTCTGTTTCGACCCTCTGTTCTTACTGTCGCGGTAACTGCTTCAGGAGTGACTTCTTTAGAGGACTGATTGTCGCGGTTTCATATTGTGCATTCAATTAAAACAAACTTGTTCATACTCAGGTAATCTTCTTAGATCTGCAGAGCGTCCTTTTGAACTGTTATCTAAATCACTGTCAAACACAGGTCCAAGATTTTCAATAAATAACCCAGTCAATAGAATGCTCGACCTTCGGCTTCCTTCTTCTTCCGCTGGACCTTCGGCTTCCTCCTTTACTCACTCAACCTTCGACTTCCTCTTCCATTCGCTCTACCTTTGGCTTCCTTTTTTCTGCTACTTCACATGCACGAGTTGTGCACTGTCCTTCTTCTTTGTGATGGATGCCTGAGATCAATTCACTTCTTGAGGTGGAGCGTTTAACTTGTATATATACGAGTCTCATCAATACCCAAAAGACAAATTTATTGGAAGCGAGGTCGACTTATGAGGTCGCATATTAAAATTATATCGAAGAGGCTCTTTTTTAATATTCATCCAATAGACTTATTATCTACGAAAATCACATAGGAGAGGCTATACCCACATGGAGGTCCCACATCCACATCATCACCTTTATTGCAATCGCAACTTCATGACAATTGGAGGTTTTACAAGTCGTGATCATGCTTTGTTTTCCAATATAATCGATGCCCCTAGTACCGACAAAGCAGATGCAATATGGTATTAAATCATGTTATAATAAATTTGTTGGGTCCACAACTTTATCGCAATCAATAGTCCGCAATAATATCGTAATCAGTGGTTTTAAGTGACATCCCTTTTAAGACTTGCGGTACATGACTTCTAACGAGGCGGACGCAAAATTACATTAGGGCGTGTTCAATTGGAACAGTCATGTTTGCATTATTATTGCAATCGAAGGTTTTTAAGTGACAAGCCTATATAACTTGCAACGCGAAAGTTCCGTTATGGCGGATGCGATATTAATTAGGGTGTATTGTGATGGAACTATCGGGCCCGCAATACTCATGCGCAATCAGGGAATTCGAGTGGTAATGCATAATAAAGTCGTTGATAAAGTCGCTTATAAATTAACTCTGATGCATTGTGGACTTCTGTTAAAAAGGTTTTATTACATGCGTTGTAAACTTTAAAGAGTTTCCATGGTATCATACTCAGATGTTCCTTAACTCCTCTTATATTTTAACTCCTTTGATATGTTAACTCTTCTGACATTTTAACTCCTCCAATTATGTTAACTTCTATGATATGTTAACTCCTTCAATATTACTTCGATATTTCATGCGATCTTCGATATGGCACTTATTCTTGGTACTTGCAATATTTTAATAAAAACAGATTGTAACAAACCCTTACTCTTGGCTTGGCTTTCCTATGTCTTTTCTGTGATTTCTAATCGCTACTCTTTGATGGATTTCGATAAACTCTTCCGATAGCTTGTCTTTGATAGCTCATGTTCTTGTCTTCCAATGGCTTCCCTAATGGCTTTCCTCCTTGGCTTCTTGCTCCTGTTACTTCAAGGATCTTCTCTGCTTCTCCTTGGCTTCATATCATCATTTAGTATCCCAGAATATTGCCATATTGACATCAATGGCAATCTAGATCAACAATCTCCCCCTTTGTCATTGATGGAAATATTCTTCTTCTCTCCCCCTTTGTCATTGATGGCAATATTCTTCTTCTCTCCCCCTTGGCCATTGATGGTTGTATTCTTATTCTCTCCTCCTTTGACATCAATGGCAAAGGAGTGCTAAAAAAAAAACTACTTTATCATGGCTTCAACAATGTTGCTCCAAGAATGTCACAAGTAGACCTTTAAAGTTAGCTTGTAACCATGCTAAAGTGTGGGCAACGATGCCTGCTCCGAGATGGTTTTGAATGCTACTCCAAAAATAAGAACTCCCTCAAGATTTTTCAGTTATCAACCTTAAAGATACTCTACGTCAATGCTTCCAAACAGACTCCAAATAAATAGGCACACACCAAATGTCCAAGTCCAAGTTTTTGATGCTTCTACATCATATTTTGTTGTCTCCATAGTTAGAATTAAGAGGCCTTCATAGTCTGAATCAAGAGAAGATGCCACTGAAATTGTCTTTCTCGCTATATTTTTTTTTAATCAGAGTTCCTTTGTATCTCAGTGCTTCTCCTTAAGTCACTGAGCTATATTTGGTTGCACAAAATTCTCCTTTTTATAGTCCTTTTGAGGAGCCATTTTTCCTTGTGTTCTATGACTGTCTTTTAAATTCTTTCTATTGATTGACAACTGCTCTTACTTCAAGCTCCATTCCCAGATGTATCTGTTTGTTTCAAGGTTTCCTCTATTTGTGTCCATAATTTACATGTTCTTACATTATATCCCTGAGTCGAGACATTCAACTTCTGTAATAATAGCAACATAGTTCTTTGCCCCATTTCTTTAGCATTAGATGGCCTTCTCTGCTGCTCCAATTTCTACTTAGCAATCAAGTAGAAAAAAAACATCTTCAACAATAGTTCATTGGATAAATAAGAGATCATGTTCTTCAATGGAATGTTCTTGAGAAATGATTTATCAAAGAATGATTGTTAATATAGCTCATCAAGGATTTCATAAGGACCCTTTCACGGATAGCTTCTCCAATAATGATCAAGAATCACAAGCTCCCCCTAACTGTATGTGTGGTCTCTTTTTGGTAGAATTCCATCATCAAACACTTGGAATATCAAGGATATCTTTATCAAGTCAACAACATGTGGTGTTGGCTTGAGAGTTCAGGAGATGTTCGGATTGTATTTGCTTTCTTCTCCATGCTTGTGTAACTTTCTTCTCTGGCATTAGTTCTAGCTTGAGTACGTGCCCAAGTCAAGTTACAATCACGTGCCATATGACCAATGTTATGACACTTGAAGCACTCTATGTTGTTTATGAATAAGAATTCATGACTTCTTCTTGCAAAATTGCTTCTCGGAGATTGTCAAGGACCATAATATTTATATTTCTGATATGCCCTACAATTTTTTTCCATGTGCCTAAAGTTTGTACAAGCATAACAATAACCAAGAAATAAATTTTGGTACCTGGGAGATGGAGAATTCCTTGATGTACTTATGAAGTCTTTCTGCCTTGAGATCCTTTGATGATAACCATTGCTTCTCGCATCCTTCACATCATCTCCATTTCTTCTTGGAACAGGACTCCATTCATTGTTGCCTTGACTCTTATCCTTACCTTTGTTGAAATTGGGAGCATCAACATTTCTTTCTAGCTTCCTCACATCTTTGTTGTTTGAAGCATTATCATTCTTGCTTGAGGATTCACCTTCACAACCAAGACCTGATTTATCAAATGGAGATCTTTAATGGTTGAGCATGTCATCCAAGGCTTGAGAGCTCTTCAAGATTTTGTCCATTCCTTCAACCCTTTTCCTGAGGGAGTCTTCCAATCTTTCGCAATCATTATTCTTCTTAGCAAGTTATTTCTCAAACTCTTCCATGACATGTATCATTTGCTTCTATTTTAAGGGAGATGATATCTAACTTCATTTTGATGATTTCTTCATTTCTTTTGCTAGACTGCTCTCCATTTCTTCCTTGATCCTAGTAGCTTCACATGTTTCGGCCTTTAGAAGGTTGATGTCAGATTTTAGTTTGAAGATTTCTTCATCCTTTGCTTCTAGTTGACATATCATGTGTTTCTTTCATTTTCTGCTTCATCAACATGTCCTTCTATGATTGCCACTGTTTCCATTGTCTTCTCAGCTATGTGTACTAGCTTTCTTACTTCTTCTAGTTGAGATTTAAGGTGGCTTGACAAGATATCTTCCCGTTTCTTTGCCCTATCCAATTGATTTGTCATGGATATGACTTCTTCATGATGCTTTCTTTTGTTTTAATGAAATTCCTCCTTAAGCTTGGCAAGCTCTTCATTCCTTTCTTGTACTTGAAGCTTGACAAGGTCAACTTCCTTCCTTGTTTGGTCTTGGTCACCAACTAGTGCTTTCTTCTTAAGTTCATCGTTTTCCTTTTCAAAACTGATAATCTCTTCCATGGTAGCCATAAGTTTAGTGAGGGGATATTCTTCAAAATATTTTTCATTTTCTCCATCTTCTAGGTCTTCTTTAGCCTTGATGTTATCACTTTTATCTTCAGCTTCCAAGATGGGTTCTGGATTTCCTTCTTACTTTCCATCATCTTCTTCACTAGTCGTCATGGTCAATGCTCCTTTTGAGTGAAGGTCATGAAGTTTCTCCCATATACCCTTTTTTGACGAACACTTTCCTAAATTGTCCTTTATAGAATCTGGTAGTCCATTCAAGATTTCCTTTATTGCTTTTGCATTGTATTCCTTAGATTCTCCATCCACCATGCTATCAACAATCATTGATTTCTAGAGTTCAATACCTTGAATCTTTAAGGAATTTCCCATTCTTGCTTCCCATATATCAAAGTTTCCATCGAACAATGGAGCCTTCGCAAATTGATTGATTTCAACTTCGATGGTTGAGGGAGACATACCTTTCGAAGGATTGGAGACTTTCTTCCTTGGCTTCACCATTTGTGTTCTAATTGATCAACCTTCAATTTGTTAGGCTTTGAGTGAAGGTATTGGCTCTGAAACCAATTGTTGAAAACACTGAAGAGGGGGGTGAATCAGTATTCCTTTTCAATTGTTACTTTTACTAGTTAAATCAATTATATTTAGAACACAAAATGAGCAATAGGAATAAATGCTTTTATTAATATAATCTTTATAATGAATCAAGTAGAATATATAGGGCTCCAACCCTTGATGAAGACATTGATCTTCAATTCCCAGGCTCCAACCTGCTGCCAAGCACCAACTTGGTCTTTTGTGAGGCTCCAACCCTTAGGGCACTGACCTTGTGTTTAGAAGCTCCAAACCCTAGGGATCCAACCCTTCTTTGGTACAAGCTCCGACCTGGTTTCTTGAGGACATCGATCATCTATGGCTCCAACCCTATCCTTCAAGGCACCTACCTTGTTTGTTCAAGGCTCCAACCTTTAGGCACCAACCCTCTGGGCTCCAACCCACGACTATACTTTGTCTAGATATGTTTTATAGTAATTCACGGCTCCCACAATCTTCTTCATTGAGTTCTTGTCAATCTAAAGCTTCACTGTAGTCTCCATGCTACTTCATCAATGACAACCTGTCTTCATATGAAGGAGTCTTCACAATTCTCCATATTGCCCAACAGAGTCTGCAAAGTTTACCTCATGATGATTTCAACAATGCATCATGATCTTCAAGATCTGTTGATGCTTATCAACAAGATATCTTTGCTATGCCTAAATGTCTTTTCAAAATAGCTCTATGTTTCTAGCCTTTCTTCTAATTGTCGCGTTAACTGCTTCAGGTGCAACTTCTTCAGGAGTGGTGCTTTAGGAGTAACTTCTTCAGGAGTGACTTCTTTAGAGGAGTGACTGTTGTAGTTTCATATTGTGCGTTCAATTAACACAACCTTGTTCATACTCAAATAATCTTCTTAGATCTGTTTAGCGTCCTTTTGAACTATTATCTGAATAATTGTCAAACACATGTTCGAACCTTTCAATAAATAACACGGTCAATAGAATTCTCGACCTTCAGCGTCCTTCTTCTTCCGCTGGACCTTCCGCTGCCTTCTTCCCTCGCTTGACCTTCGGCTTCATCTTTCCTTTGCTCGACCTTTGGCTTCCTTTCTTCTGCTACTTCACATTCAGAAGTTGTGAACTGTCCTTCTTCTTGTTAGGATATTCCGACACATAGGAAATAGTTAAGTTCAACTTGGTCTAGTATAGAGTTAGGTAAAGTGTGTTTCTTTACCGTTGTACATTTTGTAACTTACAATCCGACAGTCACGATATGTAGTGATC
>APFE031094570.1:1578-13492 GCA_000404065.3 Pinus taeda | reverse complement strand
AAGAGAGATTGGGCACAGTTTTGCCATCTAAACAATAATTCAAGTTTCAAATTGAATCCAAGTCAGAGTGGAAAAAGTTGGGATATCATCTCTCTTCCTCTTTCTCTTTTCTTTTTTCCACCCAAATGAAGCTTGATCAAATCAGAAAATTAAAAGAGATATTTGGCACAATTCCATCAACATTTGGAATATGATCTCATTTTCATATTTTTGTACTGGAATGGTATAAGCAGAAGTACGCATTTTGTCTCATAGACCAATTGGTACCGTAGAGGTTAAATTTTTATTTATTTATTCTATTATATTATATTGTACATAGAGTTAAATGCCATATTTGAGGAGCCTTTATTATATCAAAATTATATGGTACTTACACCTAGGCTCATCAATCCTTAACATGTTATCTAGTGTGACAAACCAAACAAAAATAAAACCTCAACTCAGAACTTGACACTCCAACCAATACACCAGTGAATCAAGAACCCTTGGAAACCATTACTTTACACATATATTCTTTGGCATGCCCCATTAAAGAAGCCCTAGGGATTAAGGAAGTTCCCCATCTTACTCCGTCCATTCAAAGGAAAACGTTGAACATAAGTGAATCCACCCGCGTCATACCGATGTTCATGAGCATTTGTATGATGTTCATTGTAATGAATCGGCATGGCTACACCCATCATCACAGAATAACATTTATGATCCATTTCTCTCTTACTAACTCCAATTTGATTCAGCGGGAGAAAAGTGGCGGAAAATCTTTCCAAAACGTTAATTGTGCCATTCATATAAAATTCAGTTCTAAAAACTTTGAAAAAGGTGAGGAAAATGGGCCTCTCGACATGAGTGGGTAAAGAGTTGGGTTAAACTGGAAAATCTTTGGTAACTTCTTCGAAATTTTGTTCGATTATTAGAAAATATATCCTACAAATACGGGGAAAACAAAGAAATTAGCAGCATGGAGACCGGATTTTCCAGATATTAATCTTGTCGATAGAAATTTAATTATGTGGGCATATATAATTATATATGGCATGGGTGTACATCTGGACAGATGTCAAATTTAAATAAAAAAATAGGCAATGCTTGCACTCAGCGATTTCAAAAAAAAGACAAGTGTACAAATACAGTGAAAAAACAAAGAAATTAGAGGAGTGGAGCCGGAAAATCCGGATATTATTTGAATTTTGTCCATAGAAATTTACGGAATGTTTATAATGCGATTTTTTGGAGATTTCGGTGACGGAATCCGGTGGAAGAAATTGAGGTTAAATCTTGATTTGTTGCTGTTAAAATGGTTTTTTAACTGCATATTTGGATTCAGCACCTTGAAAAACCCCTGGGACGCTTTGATTGTGTAGAAACTAGCTATCAAACTTGTGATTCCAATAAATTGCTGCCGGATTTTGACCGGAAAAAGCCACCAGAAAGTCTTTCAAAAAGTCGCATTATAGACAACTACCAAATTTAATTCTGTCGACATAAATTATTTATGTCATGGGTGTACATCTGGATAGATGTCAAATAGAAATAGAAGAGGTAGACAATGTTTACAATAGAAATAGAAGAGGTAGACAATGTTTACATTGAGGGATTAAAAAAAAAACACTTTTGGTATAAATAATTTTTTTTTATACTTTATTGGTTTTGAATGATATATCATATTTATCTTTTAAATTTTTATTAAATATAAAAAGATTTTTATATTTTAACCGTTTTGAATAATATATCAATAAAATATTATTTTCGAACCAATAAGTGTGTTTCATCATCATCTTGTATTAACAATCACAAGTGTGGTTCATCATCAGTTTGTACTAACGATCATTATCTGATCTTGAGGATGAACCACACTTGTTGATTCAAAATGCTTCGGCTAAAAATTTCTCTTATATAATTTTTACCGAAAAACTTTGATTAATTCAGTTAGGATCAACAAAAAACATATTAAAATATTTTAACAAATATTAAAATATTTAATTTTATAATCTTTATATTAAAATATTTTATTTATTTATTAATATTATTTTATATTAATTGATTATTATTGTATTTATAGTTTTTAATAACATACTAATAAAATCATTATCCGTGAAATCAACTTTTTTTAAGGAAAAAAAAACTAACATCATTCCCTTTAAAAAAAAAGATAGAGATTTATATTGTGCCCTATAAATAACACTACGTGAAATATATTCCCCATATTATTTCATTTCAACTACTCTTATTATAGATATCACATCCAACTATGAGACAAAACCTAGCCATTGTCCAAAATATACAACTATTTATTAGATTTAAAAATTGTTTAAAAATACATAGAAATAACCAACAATATATATGTACTGACTATTTGACACATCCAGGAATTGTCACACATCCACATGTCAAGATATAATACATATGCACTGACTATGTGTCATCTCAAAATTGTCACACATCCATATGTCATGATATGTAAAAAAAATGTTTTTGCAAAAATTACTTGATAATAAGAGCAGCCAGGATGCAGTAGCAAGCCTGCCCCGTCTTCAATAATGCTCCCAGATCTCTCGGATGGCTCTCACGTAGAGCATCCCCCTGTTTCCGCCGAGCAATCAGTAATTGAAGGGTTTTTCTGCTCCGAGCTGCCTCATCAGGTTTCTGTAGCGACAGAGGAACGTGATCAGGGGAAAGAGAAGGCATTGGGAGCTCGTTTGAAATTTAGGGACAAAGATGAGGTAGTTGTCTCTACATCGCGCAGCAGCAAGGGTCCAATTTCGAGCAGCCAGTGCGGAACGCTGAAGGGCGACCTTGCAGTACACGGTGAATCTGGAGTTGATAGCTCTGGCCGGCTATCCTGTGTCCAAGACGAAAAGGTGGTCTGCAGATTTGGTTATGACGTTTCTGAAAGCAGGAACGTTGCCAACTCGGTAAGAAGGAGCAATGGCAATCCGGTTCCCATGTATGATGCTCTGTCTTCATTTGAGCCGGCTCTCATGGTATGCCCAAGACGTAACGCGAAGATCCAGCTCGAGGGACCGACCGAAAGGAGCAGGGAGGTCTCACCATCTGAAGCGTCCTCGCATGCGGTAGGGAATTTGTTTGGCGTTGGTGGAGTTATGACCTTCGATTCCGCGGATCAGTACTGTTCTCCCAAGGATATAGATCTGGTAGCGCTCGCCGGTTCTCCTAAGGATATAGATCTGGTAGCGCTCGCCGGTTCTCCCAAGGAAAAAGATCTGGCATCGCTCGCAGGTTTGGACTGTCGTCTCCCGCGTATTAGCAGCGCCATCACAGCGGAATTCCCGGAGGAGGTACGCAAGGGAGGGCAGGAATCCAATGACGTGTTGGACGGTAGGCGACTTGAGAACATCTGCTTCCATAAGGGCTCGGTTAGGGTAAGTCCGGTGAGTAATTCTGGTGCAAGTAACGTAGTCACTAATAAAATAAGCGAAGCAGCGAGCAGCCCCAATAAAGATTCATGCATAAAGGATAATTGTTTCAACATTAATAATCATAAAGATATGGAGAATAATAAAAGTAATGATATTAGTATTTTATATAATCACATTAATAACAGCTCTAATAAGAATAAATCGTGTAAAAACAAAAAAGGGAATATGAATATGATAGTTAATCGAAACTATTCTTATAGCAACCATGGTGAATTCATTAAGGGTATGGGCGTAAGTACCAATATATATGGCAATATAGACTATGATAGCATTAATAATTTAGGCAATTCTAAGAACAATAATAACAAATTATATAACAACGGCAATAGCGAAATGAATAAAGAGAATTTGACTCCGAATAACAACATTAACAATCTAGGTAAGAACAACAGTGTGTTTTATAATAATAATTGTTGTATTAGTGATGATAGCATAGGTGTTTGTAATAGGAGTATAGTAGGCAATGTTGGTCTCGGCATTAGTAATGAGCATGAGAACCTCTGCGAAAAGGTCTCTCTTCTCTCGTCTTCTCGGAATAGTAAGGTTGTTAACCTTTCCAGTTTTTCCTTCTCCCCGTCCGTTTTTAGTGTTTTAAGCAAGGGCTTAAACTTTGCCCTTGCCCCTAGAAAAATCCCTGTGGATGATATTATTTGCAATGTCGAGTATGGAATCAGGGATCTGCCTGATAATATTAAGGACACCATCAGGCAAGATTGTGTTGTAGTCCTTAGGAAGGCAAAGCCCCCTCGAAGGAACCTCAGTAAGGAAGAGTCCGAGGCTCTAAGGTCCCTAAATCAGAATGAAGATATAGTAGTCCTTAAGGCGGACAAAGGAGGGGCCACGGTCATCCTCAACAAAGATGATTACCGTAATAAGATGTTAGATCATCTTCACAACAGTGGCAGTTACAAAAAACTTGTTAAGAACCCTCTGAAGAAAATCTCTAGGACAGTGGCTCATGCCATCAAGTCTAGTAGCGCGGTGGGGGACCTGTCCCGTAAGCTCATTGAGAGCAATCCCATCGCCCCTAGAATCTATGGGGTACCTAAAATCCACAAGGAAGGGGTCCCTCTGAGGCCTATCGTCAACACCATCGGGGGTCCGACCTACCTTCTAGCCAAGTTTCTAGCTCTTAGGCTTAAACCCCTGGTAGGCCATACCAGTTCCTTCGTGAAGGACTCTGCATCCTTCATCATGGATCTCAAGGATATTAAGCTGGACCCTGAAGACATTCTTGTCAGCTTTGACGTGGTCTCCTTGTACACCTGCATACCTATTAAAGAGGCCATGGAAGTGATCTATCGCTTAACAGATCCGGATACCGCTCATCTAGTTGAGGTATGTCTCACTTCCACGTTCTTCAGTTTCGAGGGTGAGTTCTTCGAGCAGACCTGTGGCGTGGCCATGGGTTCCCCCCTCTCCCCGATCGTGGCAAATCTCTTTATGGAGGATTTCGAAGCCAAGGCTCTTGCCTCGGCTCGTCTCCCTCCTAAGCTTTGGAAAAGGTATGTAGATGACACTAATGTCATCTGGTCCCATGGCCACGAAGAGCTGGATCGTTTCCTGGATCACCTCAACGGCCAGTCCTCGGCTATCAAGTTCACCATGGAAAAAGAGGTCAATGGCAGCCTCCCTTTCCTAGATATTCCTACTTCTAGGAAGAAGGACGGCTCTCTCGCCCACGCGATGTACCGTAAGAAAACGCACACAAAGCAGTATCTTCACGCCGATTCCCATCATTTCCCAGCTCAGAAGATTGGTGTTCTTAATACCCTAACTACGCGTGCCCTCAGGATTTCGGATAATGAAAACCTGGACGGAAAGAGATCCCACCTCCTTGATGTCTTTGTAGAAAACGGATATAGTAGGCACCTAGGGCGGAAGGCTTTCCTGAAAGCCTCTAAAACTGCGTTGATTAAGAAAGAGCCTAGGGATCGCCATCTAGGTGTCCATCTAGCCTATATCCAAGGGACCACGGACAAGATTGCTCGGATCCTTAGAAAGTTTGATGTTCCCTCCACCTTTAGGCCCCTCAGAACCTTTCGTAATTCCCTGTGATCGGTGAAGGATCCTGTCAACCCCAAAGACATGAAGGGTGTGTATCTGATCCCTTGCTCTTGTGGGACAACCTATATGGGGGAAACAGGGCGCTCCATCCAGCAAAGAATTTGCGAACATGCAGCAGACCTGAAACATGGAAGAACAAAGTCCTCAGCCTTAGCTGAGCATGTGGAAAAGACTAAGCATCATGTCTGCATTGAGGAGGCCAAAGTCATTGCCAGGGTGGATCGGTTCCATAATCACAAGTTAAGGGAAGCTATTGAAATTGAGCGTAGACCTAGCAATCTCAACAGAGATGATGGCTGGAAGGTAAGTAGGAGTTGGATCCCTGCCCTATCTTCTTAGGGTTTCTTCCTTTCCCCTTGGTCCATCCAGGGTGCTTTCTTCTTGTTCGTTTCTCTTATTCTGTTCGTATTTATTATATATTGCTGCCAGCTTCTTATTCTGACCTTGATATTATGTCCCTCCTGTATTTACTTATGTTCTTTAGTATCGGGATTTTAGGTATTAATCTAATTTTGTCTTTTAGTAGAAATATGATTTTCTCATTGATGAGTGTCCTTTGCCTGTTTTAGTAGTTATTTATTTATTTCATAAGGTCATAATTATGGGTTTACCGAAATCATGATAACTAAGTTATTATTATTCTAATTTATAGGTGGGATGGCTTCATTATTTTATTAAACTCTTTTATCTAACAGAATTAAATATGGCTTTTTATTTCTCTTTATTATGATTATAATAATACACTCTCATATATAATATATATAATATTATATATAAATAATCTCAATAAAGAAGTTAAACTAATTAATAAACATACTCCTCTACTTTACAAACTCACCTCTTAAGAGTAGTAATTATTAATTAAGTAAATTTAATAATGTAATAAACTGATAAAATATGATATCACATCAAGAGTAAGTAGTTTTATAAACAAAAATAACATACCTCTAATAAATAATGCATGTATATAGTTAGTTAATTATTTAATAACTTATTACCATTAAAATGATATATTTAGTCCTAAAATCCTATTATTACTATTTTTGGAATTAGAATAGATTTTATTTAAATAACCCAATTTAATTTTTTAATAGAATTCATTCATGCAAATAATAATTTTCAATAACCATTAGTATTATTCTATTAGCATAATAAAACTATTTAATTAAATGAATTACTTACGATACTATTCATGGTACCTAATCGTGCTTATTTCTAGAAATAAAATAATATATTATTAATCTTAATATTATAAATAAAAATAATATTAAATTTATTAATATAATTTTTGACCAGAGTCCTGGGGTCAAAAATAGCCGTTAGGTGGCTGTTGAAGTCTCTGCTCAGTCTATTTAATATGCTAAGCCAGGTCTGTCTCTTCAACTTGTCTTGACGATGAACCACACTAGTTGGTTCGAAACGCGTCGACAAATGTCTTTGTCATGTGATTTACGTCGAAGCTCTTCTTATAACTATGATGGATCACAGAAGCCTTAATTCTACAGCAGAGATCATTTTAACATTAATGTACATATTTATGTCACCATTGTAATTTCTTACCAATGTTATCCTTTTTTTACATTTCATCAGAGTAATAAAGTCTCGTCCCCTTTCTTTTACAAACTCATAAAGCACAGACTTATCACCACTAAGGTTTTAACGTGAATATACATTGGTTGGATTTCAATCCAAGTCAACTAGTCCGCTTACGGTGGAACCATGACTTAGCTATTTCGTAAATTTAAACTAAGATATTTAATTCTATCATGTCATTGAGTTGTACATTAATTACTTAGCTATTTTGTAAATTCGATTGTGATTAAACCAAGATATTTAATTTTATCATGTCATTGAGCTGTACATTAATTCGCCACCAGTCTTTCACTTATGCTGCATTAACTTTAAGGCTATTGGATCTCCCTAGGTGTGGAGTTATCGCCCCTCTGGAGTCTTTGTTTGTGGTTTTGCTTCGTTGTCGACTTTGGGAATGGCTCCTGATCAATGGTGCCCAATTGTCAAGTCAAATCGAATGGTGGAGGAGAACCTTGAGGTTTTGTGCTTCTGTAGTAGTGTGGTCGCCTCCTCATTCCTTCCTACCAGAAGTAGGCACAACGCACTCTGCAAAGGGTGGTTTTGCTTCGTTGTCGACTTTGGGAATGGATCCTCATCAATGGTGCCCAATTGTCAAGTCAAATCGAATGGTGGAGGAGAACCTTGAAGTTTTGTGCTTCTGTAGTAGTGTCGTCTCCTCCTCATTCCTTCCTCCCAAAAGTAGGCACAACGCACTCTGCAAAGGGGTTTTCCCTGTACTCTGGTAACTACAGGTTCATCCTTTCCTTTAGGAGGTTGTTTGTTTCCCATTTGGCTTACCCTTACCATAATAATGCTTCCTATTCGACTATGGCTTCTTTTGGCAAGCGCAATCTGGTTTCTGGTTTCGTGTTCAGTTGCGAGGAGGGTTTCTACATGCAGTTCAATTCCAGGTAATGTTTAAATGGTTCGATTTTAGTTCTATTCACCAGCTTATTGCTCAATATTTGATTTTATGTGCAGAGGTTTAACCTTGTTACTCCTCCCAAGTGGAACGGAGGTTTCACACATGACAGAGGTTTGGGCGAAAAGCCAGGAAAAGTCTTTGCTCGGACCTCAGAGCGCGGTGATGGATGTTCTAGCCCTTTAACAAGGAACTTATGCCTTGCCTATTATGTTCTGTTAGGGGTTTTCTTAGTTGGAGGATTTTGGACTCCAGAAGGAAGACTTTACTCCATGAACTGTTAATTTATCTGTTTATATATCTGGAATATCTTACTATTAGAAGCATTGCCAGATTTTAAGGGCGAAATGTATTTGTATATTGTGTAAAGGGTTAACGGCGAACCAAAACCCGAGCCCAGCTCTATTTTTTCCTTTCTTTGATAATAGATTTTGGGACCTTCTTTGATAATAGATTTTGGGACGGATTCGTATTTTTGTTAAGATGGTTTTAGAATCCAGCTTATAGTTCTTGTTTTTGCCATTTTCTTAATTATCTATAAACCTCTTCTGGGTAGTGTATTCTTTCAGTAATCGCTTCATTATTTCCATCAGGATAGAAGTCGAAATGCTCAACTATTTTCAAGTTGAAACTATAAAATGTTGAGCAACTGTGATTTATCATGTAGAGGTTACTATTATTTGACCTGGCGCGCAAGGGAGGAATTTTGGTTGTGTATGGTATAAAGGATGTATACCTGTAATTCATTTGTCGCAGTCTATAAATTTAGTTAATTTCGTTCTTAAGTTTCACTGTTAACATTGGAAGGTCCGCACTACTAAATGTTTCCCTTCTTACATGATATGAATGTTTATTATTTGTTCATATATTTATATTCGTTCCTTCTATCCCTGGTGATCAGGGCTTTCCTTTACCTAATAAAAGGATCATGTGCATACTAGATCTTTGTATATATATATATATATATATATATATATAATATAGAAGTCCTTGGCATTTATCATCTTCTTGTTTTTCTGTTCTATTGCTATAATGTTTACATATCTAGACTCTGTCAGCTCCTTTTGTCATTTTCCGCCATATTTAAGGGCAAGTGCTATTTGTGCGACTATAGCAAAGTTATTGCTATAGTCCTTACATCCCTGACAGCCTCACAGAGCATCATCGACCATACATCATCAGACCATGCATCGTAAACTTTATCTGACTCCGGCATCCCTCTCCGGCTGCCCATCGAAACCCCCGGCGACCCTGCCCGTAGCCACCCGCAGCCTCCCTCCAGTTTGAGGACTTAATGAGGTTCACCGTAACTATGGATGGGCATCTACGAATTTTCTGCCGCCTCTGTCTCGGCCTTGATGGCCACCGCCGCCGCCGGCACCACCACCACCAGAGATTTGGAGTGTTAGGATTCAATATATACAACGTACTCATTTAATAGCAGACGAATTTGAATTTGAATTTTGAGTTCATATACAACGTACTCATTTAATAGCAGACGAATTTGAATTTGAATTTTGAGTTCGAATTTAAAATACCGCCCAAACAAAATTCAAATTTCTATAACCATAACTGGTCAGTCGATGTTCTTTCTTCAATTGCTATGGTGATGCCGGGAGGGTGCAGCGCAAGGCCGCCAGTCCCGCCCTCTGTACCAGTTTGGCATGAAAGTCATGGAAGAGGCCACAGATCACTTTGTTTATGATTCTACACCAACGAAGATCAAGAAAGAAGTCGCTTATCGGTCAAGAAACGCGAGCCATAAACAATTTCGAATGAGATCAATTTCGAATGAGATCGGAAGATAGAAAGAAGATGGGTAGCGATATGGTTGAAGAGATTATAAGTGGGAAAATGACAACGTTGCCACTCACGCTGAGGGCCATTGACATGAGCTTCACTGGTTTATTCTCCACTTTACCAACTCATGGTGAATTGAGGCCGCCTCTGTGTTATTTAATTCTTTCCCCGAAGGACATTTTTTTTATTCATTCTTTAGCTACGAACTTGTTTGCTCCATACTTTGAATCTGAAGAAGGCTCCGCTCATTTTTCCGCAATTCATAAAATCTTAGGAGCTAGCAATGCATTCAAGCTTTTACTCCATATTCCCATGAAAGAAAGCTGCCAGGCAGTTGTCAACATATCGTATGAGGCAGAGGCACGACTCCAACATCTAGTCTATGGCTTTGTTGCGCACATTTGCGCCTTGCAGCTTCTTGAGAACGTTTATATAATGTGTATATGTTGATAGCCTCTGCAGATGCATTTTTTGTTCCTTATATTTGCAGAAATTTTCTTGTTTTTTATATTTGCAGAAATTTTCTTGTTCTTTATAGTTTCAGAAATCGGTTCTGCAGGTGTCTCTAGACTCAACATATGTCATGAATGTATTACAGGTTGCTTGTCTGCAGGTGGAGCTGGAATTCATGCAAGCACATCTGGCGAGACGCCGTTCATCTGGATCAGCATCGGCCTCCGCGATTTATCAGGTCATGTTTGCTTCATCATACAGTCAACGTCCACATCAGGTCCCTGCACCATCCCATATGATCCGCCAGCCATATAACCATCGATTCCTCGGTGTGAAGGGGGAGAACGCCTGCGTTTCACTAAATTCAATCGAATGTTATTTTTTCGTGTCTCCCAGTGACAATTTGTAGCCACAAATGAAGGTCCTCCAAAGATGCAGAAATCTTGACAAAACTGTAGTAGATAGCGAAGACCTGGAGGATCAGGCTGGTGCTATTCTTCTGACAGGTTAAGCTTTTCAAAATTTAGCAAACAATAATAACTTCATTGGCCCCCGCCTGCCAAATTGTGTCAAGATACATCTGGATTTGCTTTGATTCAACCTTTTTATGGTAAAGGAACTACGAAGAGTGCTAATCTGGCGACGAATCTGGAGGAAGATACTTTGACTGTAGGTGGTTTTGTAAAAGGAATATGGATAGATGGCCATGAATTTAGAGGAATACTTTAACCAATCTTGCAGAGGAGCGGGAGATGGAATTCCGCATTATGTTTATGTTGTAATATATTTTAACCAGATTAATATGTTGGTCTCTATCGTCTTTGATAGTTAATTTATTCCTCTATTTCAATGACATTTCGAGGGACATCCTTGGCCCTTTGTGCTCATTGAAATGAAAGTATTGCACTAGTTTGATTGTTACAAGTTTTTGCATATTTTTCAATTAAATTTTGCTTATTACAAGTTTAAGTTTAAGTTTTTGTTTTATTTATTTATTTATTTAATTTTTATTTTTATTTTTCATATTTTTCAATTAAATTTGTAATTCAAATAATTTCTTTGGATACCATTTACATAACACTTTAAAAAATACTAAAGAAATTTTGATTTAGAATATAATTTAAAAAAAATAAGAAAGGGACAATTACAAAGAAGTCAAGTCATAGTGTTTGAATTATAAATGATGATTATTAATTAATGTTATAAAAGGTGTATTTTATATTATTTTTAAAAAACAAAATGTATTTTATATCATAAATTATAAATTAAATTAATTTAAATTAGGTTTAGAAGTATTTTTTAACTTATGTTGTAATGTAATGTTTAACATTTTAATTAAGTCAAATTAAATAAAATAAAAATAAAAGAAAAATTAAATCATAAAAATTAATATAATGTAAAGATTTTAACTAGGTCAAAATAAATAGTGGAAATTATGACTTATCATGAAAAAGAAATAGATAAATTCAAATTCAAAATAACTAAAAACTGAACATTTAAAAAAATATATATTAATAACAAAATCTCCATTAATAACATATAGCAAAGATTAGAACGAATTCTTATGAGCTCCATAGTGAAACACCCCGTTGGGTAGTTCCTAAAACGCTATGGATGGAAAGGATCTGCCATATTTGTGAGAATAGGAGCATCGAGGATGAAA
>APFE031094564.1:31302-48781 GCA_000404065.3 Pinus taeda | reverse complement strand
AATATGGGGGCAATAGGGGCACAAAAATATTAATAAGGGGTACAACTACCATAGTAATGGGGTAATCACTAGTATTATAGGGACCTAACAGGCCGTGTCTTGTTTGAGAGATGTGAAGAGATGCGTTCCCGTCTCATACCGAATGGGCAACTGAAAATGTGTTAGAAATTCCATTGCCAACGAGTTGAAATCTTGAAAGGATCTGCGAGTCAACTCAATGTACCACTTAGCAGCCGAGCCAGTGAGAGTCCTTTGGAACAGGCGGAGCCGGATTGAATCGTCAAGCCATGAATTTGACGAACACCAATGGTGGTAAGTCATAACGTGGGCTTGAGGATCTTCTCCAGCTTTGCCATCGAATTTGGGACAGTCACCGGGTATCTTGGTTGGAACTGGTGGCCAGAATAGATTATGAAGGATAGGATCATTAGTCAAAATGGACACATACGGCAATTCCAACGTTGCTAAGAATGGTAACTGAGGATTGAAGGACATCTGTGGCTATGGATACGAGGTAGCACCAGAGTTCCGACAAGTTGTTGGTTGCCCCCATTGATTTTGTCCATACTGACCAGGCCCATAAGAGTTCTATCCGTAGGGATTCTGTCCATAGGGGTTATAGCCATAACCAGACGGCTGACCCTAGATCTGCCCCCCAGCACCCCATTGATTACCAACCTGACCTGCAAGAGCAACATACTGCTGCTGATAATTCTGATAAGGAGCGACCTGCATTTGTTTATGATTTTGATATGGGGCCAACTAAGCTTGCCCCTGGGGTTGTTGGTAACCATACGGTTGCTGGGCTCTATACTGAACCTAGGGACGAGGCTGCACTTGGTAAGAAGGTTGCGATTGAAACCCACCATGCATCTCAAGACCAGCTTGAGTCTGGGGCCCAGCCTGGGGCTGAAAACCAGGTTGAGCTTGAGAAGCAATCACCATCTGCATGCCCAATTGAGCAGGCCCAGAAAGATGTCTTTGAGAGGATGGAGATTGGGCCACCTGGCCGGAAGGTTGCCCTGGTTGAGTTTGGGATGGACCCACTTGCCGAGAAGGTTGAGCTTGCTGGGTGTTAGGTTGTCCTTGTACAACCGAGGGTTATCCTTGCAGAACAGATGGCTGAGCGGACTGAACGGTTATTTGACCTTGGGGTTGACCAACTTGTCCAAATGGTTGACTAGGTTGAGCAGTGGGTTGGCCTTGGTGCATGTAAGGTTGACCACCCTGCCTAGAAGGGTACCCTTGCTGGATTCTAGGTTGTCCTTGTTGCACATAAGGTTGTCTTGGATTCCCATAGGGTTGATTGGAAGGGTATCCCTGCTAGACTCCAGGTTGTCCTTGTTGGATATAAGGTTGTCTCGAATTACCAGAGGGTTGCCCAAGATAAGTGAAAGACAGACCACCATAGGCCGAAGGTTGTCCCTGGAAGGGTTGTCCTTATGGGCCTCCACGCTGCCCTGGATAGGTTTGGCCGTAATACTGCTACCCATAAGAAGGCTGCGTGTAAGATGGCTGACCTTGATACGATGGTCCTTGGTAAGGTTGTCCTTGATCCAAACGGAGCGCTTGGCCACCACCATAACCAGTGGTACCCCAAGCGACGCTTAACGAAACTGAGATCTCAACTGCAGGCTAATATGGAAAGGACATACACAAATGATGCCCTATGGGGTCATAACAACGATTTGGACCTTGCACGCCCGGATTTTGGACAGCATGCAAATACTGATTATATGCCTCCCCTACTGGAATGGCACCAAAAGAAGGTGGGGCACTAAGTGCAGGATGAACAACTCTGGGTGTATGTGCCGCCTGGCCACTATGTACTGAACTGTGGGACGGACCAGCAACATTAGTTACAATAGAAGACGTTGTAATGACACTAACAACCGGTGTTGAAGATGCTACACAAATAGTCGGAATAGTCGGGACTGAAGTGACAACTGTATTGCGAACTTGTGAAACAAAAGATCCCGTAGTGGGAGTGATGTTGTGATCCGACATGGTACCTGAGGAGGAATTCCTAGAACCCACAACATCCCTCAAAGCCTTATAGCATAAGGGTAGTATGACACTGAGAGGGGTGACAGTGAATGTCGGAGTTATGACTGGGAATGTGGCCGGGATAGGAGTTTCGATACTTGACAAAATAGGTGTCTCACTTGCTATAGGAGATGTGTCATCCATGTCGGAGGAAGACATCGGGACCGAAACACTAGTAGGAGTAGAAGGAAAATCCTCTTCGTAAGGCTCCCAAATAGGGTTCCAAAATAGATCGTGAAGATTGTCTTTTGGAGCGTGAGAGTTCAACGGTTGGACAATCGGAATAACACGAAAAGTGTCACCACAAACCGGTGTCTCAGGAGCAGCAGAAGAAGGAGACCCTTGGTCACTAGGGATGGGAGACAGGATCGATTGTTCCGCCAGGATGATTCGATCCAAAAAATCCTAGACAAACTAACGAGAAAAGACCCTACTCAAACTAACGCAAACAAGATCTAACAAGGTAAGTGTGAACGTGGCCGAATAAATTTAAGACACAAAGGACATAACTTGACCTTTTCATATTTAAAGAGTCGAGAAAAGGACAAAAAGATGGACTCTTAGTCGCCTTGGAATGTTTAGTGAGCCCGAAGTGACAAATGCTCAGTTGTCCTTTTTTTTAGGGAGTCTGAAAAGGATCAAAAGTGACTACTCTGGAGAACTAGGCAAAAGGTTTACCAGACAATCTGTAAAACTACATATACACCTTGGCAATCGTATGAAAACCAAGGACTTTCCGTACGGTAGTCAATCTTCCCGAATGTTGTGTTCGGTGCGTTACGGGTCGTAAGGCTGTAGACACGGCTTCCTGTAGATAAAGGATGATAACCTAGTGGGGTCTCCCCATATACTCGATGATACGTGGGAGCACAAGTCCATACTAGACCACAATTGAGTCACAAAAGGAGGAATCACCCAACCTTGAGAGGAAACAAAAGTGACTAGGTTTAACGATGTCAGAACACGTCTCTAGCCTAGACCTCTAAAAAGTGTGTGTTATGTTCCAATGAGTTGTTAGATTCATTCAGTTCATTTTAAATTTGATCATGTATTATGTTTTAGTTTTCAGACCTTACCGTATGTAATCTCTCAAAATTCCCTAAATGCAAACTATATGCCAAAATATGTCATTTCATTCGATGAATGCTAATTACGAGAGGGTTTAAGAGATTTCACACCAACAAAATGATCACAAAACAACAAAGAACTTCCCTAATGCAGCTAATGGAAATTAAAAAACTTTTCTTTAATATCACTAATCACTAATCAAAATGAAAAGTTCTAATTCTCATTAACTAATACAGAGCAAAAGAGATTTTTTCTTTTTGTTGATGGAAAAATGCACTAAACAACTTTGAGAAATGATAACAAACAAATTTTGTTCAATACAAGCACATTCAGTTCCCTAAATCACAAAGCAAACCTCCAAAGAACGAGAAAAGTCCCAAAGACACCAATGAGCCGTGTCATCTAGGTTCAAAGTGAAGCAAAGCGGAGTTCAAGTGAAAACGAAGAAAGTCACTCAAATAGCGCAATAAAATGATTAACAACCACTAAATGAGTATAAGGGAGCAATCAGAGATTCGATTGGACCAATAGAAGACCAAAAACACCTAAGGAAGGCTCGACACACAAAGCCACTAGACGCCCTAGGGCTAGAAACGTGAAATCAATAGAAAATGACAAACACCCAAAGGGTAAAGGTCATTCAAATTCTGAAAATGAGAATTCTAATTTTGCAAGTGTGATCTATGCAAGAGAATTCTCAAACACAAGATGATTCTAATGTAATCTAAGAACCAATCAAGTGCAAATCAAGAAAATTGGGTGAGACTTCCAAAGATAAAAAAATAAAAACACTCAAACGCGATTAACACCCATACACAATTTAGCGCCCCCCCCCGGCGAATGAGGGGGAAATTGTTTTGCAAAAACAAAAGCAAAAAGGTGCAAAATTGTGAAAAGACTGAGACAAACCTCTAAGTAATGGCCAAAGGAAATAAAATTAAGAATTTCTCGAAAAAAGAGACTCAAAACCAGTCAAACAAGACTCCAACACACTCAAGCATTAAACTAAAAGGTACCTAGAACAAAGACCAAGCTTAGCAGGCTCAAAACCAAGCAAAATTCAAAAGTTCCCAGGCTTGGCGCGACTGTCAGGCTACAACTAGCGCCTTTTAAGGATTGGCATGTGCTGTATATCTGTAACTAGCGCCAACTAGCGTGACTGTAATGCTATAAAAGAGCACCAGCCGAGTTTGCTATGGAAAAATAAAAAAAAAACGAGCCAAAGCTAAGTCAACAGTACCCAGGTACACCAAGGGGCAAGAAGCAACACAGGGACTCAACCTAGAAGGCTAACCAAGCAGGAGAAACCAAGAAACAACCAAGAAACAAGGCCAGTTCCAAGCCGTTCAGTTTGTAAACCAAACCGAAGATGGACTGAAGTGGCGTTGATCAACTTTGCTAATGCAAAGCAATAGCGTTTCGAAGGTTATCTGGCCGTGCTTCAGGCTCCGTCTAAAGTTTACAAATTAAACAACAAGACAAGACAAATGACAAGGCAAAAATCCAACTCCCCAGCAGAGTCGCCAAATTGTTGTGGAGGTAAATCCCCTCTTTGGAAAGAGGCGATCCCTACTAGCCCAAATGGGGTCTAGCAACAATCAAACAACGCTAACACGTAGGTTCCTAATTGCAAATTATGATAAGCGCCTACCTGGATTCCAATGCTAGTACTTGTAGAAGAGTCGTCGCTCTCATTCCTTTGCTCCAGCTGGTCACAATCCCCACAATCCTCGTGAATGGACATCTGCACATGCAAAGAACGACACAAATACAAGCATAAAATCCAATAGATGCAACTATATATCAGTCAGAACGGATATAACTCAATCATCATTACAAAGACAATAAGAGTGGAACCATAATGATAGTCATCTATTATTATTGATAAAAAAAAAGAAGAATACAACCATAGTTCTGACGTCAAATCCTCCTTTGGCTAGGTGACCAGCAACACATGCCTTGCAAAGCTTGTTGGGAATGGGTAACAAGCCTCTCCCTCCTTGGTTACTTGGATAAAAATATCCTCACTTAAGATTTAGCCTCATGGGAATGAATAAGGCTTCTTGTAGCATGAACTTAGCAATTCTCAGACTTTGGGACTTAGAATTTGGAACTTGGAGACTAGACCTACTAACTAGCTTGTCAAAGGCAAAAGGACAAGCTTTTATAGATAGAGGAGAAGGAGTTAGGATTTCCACAATATTCATGGGGTTGGCTTTATCACTAAGAATCTTCCATGAAAAGGTGGCAAACAACTTCCCTTCTATGGAGATTCGAAGCCAAACTGAACCGACTCAAGATGGAATTAGTTCATGAATAGGTTAGGAAGAACCTTCGTAAGTTTGTTTGTTAAAAACTTTACCCAACTTGGCTGGCGTGAGTGCGACTCTGAGACAGAGCGCCAGCTGGTGCGCCCTGTTTGGAGGATTTCCCCCATTGGCGGGAGTGATACACAGTGGAACCGAACCAATGGAAAAAGGGCTATTTTTATGGGTATTTTGCAGAAGGTGTCTTCAGGGCATATGAAGTACATACTCAAGGGGATATAATGCAAGTGTTTTCAAGTTATGTCACTACTCACAGTTCCCAGAATAAGTCCTCCAATGTGTGGGAAAAGGGGTAACAAGGACGGTGACAAATTACTGTGTAACACAAATCAACAAGCTTCATCGATCTTAAGAACATGCAAAACAATTTATTTCGCAATGGATTAAAAATGGAGACCACAATCTTATTGAAACCATTGATAACCTCAAAATTTCAATGCCAAAATCATGACCGTTGAGCATGATAAACTTCATGTTAGAAGTAAATCCCTTTTTGTCCTTCCCTCATACTAATTCTTATTATGCAAATAATAGTAACGACACCCATATTCCTAGTCTAAGGCCCTTTTCATGTACATTGGCAAAGACATTTAGAGTTTTACTAGTTTGGCATGAAATAAAAGTCATACCAAGCTACCAAGTGGTACTCCTTGGAGCATATTCAAGCTAAGCTTCCCCAACCAGCAGGATAGTTGTTGGTGATCAATGACTTTTGAAAGGGGAGGTTTGAGCTTGGAAGGAGTCAGAGATCGATTGAGTCTGTTAACTAAATAAATTGTGTCTATGAGAGCATTCAAGGGGATTTTAAGTATGTTCACACTATAGCCATTGTATCAGAGGTGCAAAGTTACATAGAATCATACGTGTAGAATCTTCAATGTAGTGGTGAGTTTCAGTTACGCATCATAACGACAATTTGGTGTTGTATCATAGATAGGTTTATATCATAATTCCTATTTAGCCTAATAGCATACTGGTTCAGAGCACCAATTATCCTATAGCATACCGGTTTCCATTTTGCTAATTTAGGGAACAATTCCTTGTAAGGAAGGAGGAAGGGGTGAGAATAATACTAGGTGACAAATGGCAAGTGGGAATGTATCACATTGTATTTGTAAACATCTAATTGTAACTCCCATGTTCAGGAGACAATCAACCACCAATGATCCCATTGATTTTTCTGTCATTTACTCCATTAATTAACTTCATTATATTTTGGACTTTATGTACTACAATATATTTGCATTTGTGTCATTCCTATTTTGTAGTATTCCTTTTATTTTTTAAATTCGACTTATATTACTTCAAGGAAAAGGAGCAATTCGTTGCAGTTGATATCATCATCTTATTTTCATAATCCTTCTCATCTTTGTTTGTAAGAACATATAAGATATTGGGAAAAATCTTGCTATCTTTTAGCAATAGTTTGATCTATTGTCAACTAATTAGCACAAGCTAATGTGCATCTTTTACCCATCTGAGCTAATGTGAGTTGGGATGAGTTGAGGTTGATAACTTAAGCTCGTTTTCCAATTGAAGCAAGAAAAGGCTATTTTGTTTGCTATTATCAATGACCATATATGATAGTTTGTTCTTGATTTGATCGTTCTATGTAGAAAGAGATTCCTTGTTGCTGGCAAGGTTATATTTGGGTGTTCGCATCAAGTGTGGATCAATGTAGCTAGGATTTTTTACATCAACCTCTAAGGCTCTAACCTCTCAATAATGCATAGAAATGAAGTATTTTTCATTTTGGAGCTCTGTGGCCTAAATGTTTGACATTCCTCATTGGAATAGGAAAGCTTCCTATGATAGGTGCCATATTTGATATTTCTTCTTCCCATAGTGTGTATAGTATATGGAAAACAATTCTCCTTTTTTTTACCCAAAATTTTTGGGTTGAGTAATTAGCAGAAAGAAAATGAGAATGCAATTCCATTCATCTTAAAGAATTGAATGTTCTTATGTAACTTGGATTCAATCTTGGAACCAATTTGCATAAAATGATCCAAGGAGGAAATATATTAAACTCTAACTTATTTCTAATTCTAGGGAAAAACCCACAAAATAATTTGGTGTCCAGGGTATATTTTGGGCCCTTTGAGACTCTAGCTTGAGTTGGGAGAGAGATCCGTATCTGGCTCTCCATTCCTATAAATAGTTGGCCTCCTTTAGTCATTCTGGTCGAAGGAAGTATTAAGACTTTAGTTCCAACGTTTCAGGATCATACATAGGAACAATTTTATGTTTCCATGATCATGAGTGTTGTGGATAGGGAGTTGTTTTATATGGGAAATTAAATCTACCTGAACATAATTTGAAGTTATGAGAACAACCTCCTTTGAAGGTCAATTATTATAACTGTGAACAGTAAAAGAAAAACCTGGAGATGATTTTACTCACTATGTAGTTAATCAATTATGGATTTGCGGAAGTCCTCTTATATACCTAGATATTCATTAGTTATTCCAATATGACAAGACTATTTATCTTCAATAAGGATGCCTTCAACAAATGGAATGGACCTTTCTGCCTTTGTCTCATATGTTTCACAAAACGTCTTGATAAATGATCAAACTTAATAGGTAATTCTGATTGGAGCTGCACATCATTATGGGTGCCAAAGTTTCAACCATATTCAAATAACAAATAGGAGGGTTGGTCTCTTGAACCTTAGGGGATATTCAGGATTTCCCTTCATTAATCAGTGTCTTATTACTCTCATTCTCAGGGAAATTAGAACTATAGTTTGGTCTACTATTTCCATCTGCACTCAGGATTTTGTCATATGTTGGTTGAATTTCAATTTTGCGAAATCTTACCATATTTTAGCAACAGTCTGATCTATTGTCAACTAATTAGAACAAGCCAATATGCATCTTTTACCCATCCAAGCTAATGTGAGTTGTGATGAGTTTAGGTTGGTAACTTCAGTTCCTTTTGCAACTGAAACAAGCAAATGCTATTTTGGTTGCCATTATCAATGACCATATATCCTAGTTTGTGCTTTATTTGGAAGGTCTATGTACAAAGAGCTTCCTTGTTGATGGCAAGGCTATCTTCGGGCATTAGCATCAAGTGTGGATCAATGTAGTTGGGATTGTTGACATCAACCTCTAAGTCTCCAACCTCTCAATAATGCTTAGAAAGGAAGCATTTTTCCATTTCGAGCTCTTTGACCTAAATGTTTGACATTCCTTATTGGAATGGGAAAGCTTCCTATTATAGGTGCCATATTCCTTCTTCCCACAATGGGTAGAGGATTTAGAATTGGTTTCTCCTTTGTTATACCTTATATTGTTGTGCTTAGTAATTAGTAGAAAGAAAATTGAGAAGTTTTTTCATTTCTATTGAGGATGCAAAGTATCGAGTTCCTGGGAATATGAAAACTAGTTTACTCCTAAATTTTTGAAATGTAGAGAAAGAAGACAAAGAAATCCATAAAAAAATGAAAGGACAGGAAAAAATGAAGAAGCTAAGTTGACAAGTTTGTAATTCAAATTCTATTTGCTACTAAATTGCTAATAAACTATGTTGCATGGGTACGTCTAAGACTTATACTTTTGTGCTAATTTTTCTTTCATCGTACCTATAGACAACTCCTCTAAAAAAAGAAAACTCATCCTTTTATTTGTAATGAAGAACAAGAATATACATCAAAACCAATGTTTGCCCGCAATGGCTTTCACCCCAACAATGTAGATAGGTGCAACAATTGGAATACTTCAAGAACAATCATAGGAATGATGTTTGTGAAATTGAGAGACCACGCCAAACATTAGATTTGATTGTCAGATTATTTTCCTTTAGCATCATCAATGGAAGTAATCATTAGAATCCTCATAGCAAGCTGGCCCTTAGGAGTTTAGTTGGTCTCTCTCTATTAAATGTGTAGTTATCAAAGTCCTTATTTGATATGTGCACTTGAGATTTAAGATTTGACCTGTGACCCAATGGATTTAATCCAAGGACCTCCCACCCCATCAAATGACTTTCATGCATACTACCAGGAACAAAATGTATATATGGAGGGTGATATATAAATGGTACCATACCATCATCCAAATTTGACCTACTGAAACCACTTCTGAGAACACAAGCTCTTGTCAAAGAACCATTCTTATTGTACACAAGTTTTGTGTTGCCACGAGAATATATAGATGATGAGTCACCATTATAATCAGGGGAGAAGAAATAAAACCCAAGGCCTAAGCCACAACCATCTTGATCATCCATGCGATGATAAGTACCATCATTACAAGGCGCAAGGTCCAAATTCTTGACATTGTCCTTCTTTTTCCTTTTCCATTTCTTTGTAGATGATGTCTCATCATCCTCAAAATATTCTTCATCTCTTTCAGAGTGTAAGTATACCAAAAATTTTCTATCTCCAAAAAATTGCACACAAGGATCATGCTCATAATGCAGATGATCCAGTTCTCCACTAAAACCCTGATTAACTTGTCCATCTGATACATCTTCTACAATGTACTGAGAATCACTGATAAGTGTACAAATATATTCCCTTGTGTTAATTCTCCTAGGCAATCTAGCAGCTGCATCTCTGACAAGGCATAGTATTGTCACATGAGGGGGCTTATCAGGCTTCAACATTAAATGATCCCAACCCTTTGAGGTAGGTTTGCCACCACATCTCCTCAGTGGAGAAATGACTACCTTATGCCCATCTACAATAGTGTAAGAGAAGACCTTGTTAGGAACAGAGTATCAAAGAACTACATAAATAAGCTCTCATACCAGCAGACCTTGGGGTGATAGTGATTGAACTTTTCTAAGCTCTCAAGTCCTAAAATATTTCCTTTTCATCTATACATGTTGGCATTGATGGTGGTGGTGGGGTAGGCAGAAGAACAATCTGCTGAAGAGTTTCTTGCCAATTTTTCAGCCAATTTGTAAATGCTTCCACCAATTTTGAAAGCATCTTCTGAGAAATACCCCATGCTTTTGGAGAACTCTAGACTTCCATGGACTTGTGCCTTGGGGAGCTAGATACCACTGGACCAATCCATGACTAGCTCATGGTAGATTTATCATAGACTGCAAAGGGCTTCCAACCCTTAACTCCTGGAGGTGTTGTCTTTGAAGAAAAAAAATTTATTGCTCCACGAACTAGATCCTGAAGTGGCTCTTGTGTTTCAAGGACACAAGGATCCCTCGGATTCATCTGCACTCTCTTGACAATTTCTTGGAAAGGAATAGAGGATGGATTGTCTTGTCTTTCATGTTCTGGTTAACTAGGATCTATACCTATGTTACACATGTCAGGATGGCCATCAAGGCGGAAATTTAAGAACACACATTTTGATAATCGACCTTCCCATTAGAAGAAAATGTGAACTAACCCTCCTGGTTTGAGCTCTCTCTCTCCCCATCAGTTCTTTTAGAATTATTGACCACCTTTGAGATATCTTTTGTAGAGGGGAAAGGCATAAGTGTTCTAGCAGTAGAGAGAAAATGTATCACGTAGAATGAAAAAATGGAAGCAACCAATGGGATAGCCATAGGGGGGGAGCTTCTTTGAGGTTTTGTGTCTATGGTTACTTTATCACCTATAATAGTTTGCTTGGAAGACAAGGTTGCTAAGGATACAATATTATCCTCCTTAGCTTGTTTTTTCACATGTTTGCTTTCATTTATCTGTTGGCAATTGGGCTGATCACTATTGTGCAAAGCATTTAGCTCTGACACCCTACCAAGGATTTCAACATCATCTTTTACTTTCCTTGCTTTTCTATTTCTAGGCTTGCATTCATCTCCATCCAAGCACATAAGGGGTTGGGCACTACCTTTAACCCCATTAGACTCTACCATCCTATTAAGGATTTTGACATTCTCTGCCTTCTTGGAACCTCTCTTTAATGGCTTTTCTCCAACCAATTCCTGGCATGAACCAAACCTAGGGTTAACATGCAACCCATTCAATTCTTTCCCTTTAGTAAGGACAATAGCATCTGCTTTTAATATCTTCCCCATTTTCCTCAATGGATTCTACTTGTCTATCTGATCATGTAAACCATACTGTGAATTTCCAACTGATCTATTCGAAACTACCCCAACAACTATTTTTGCATCCTCTTCCAAGTTAGTCTTCACTCGTTTATGAAAAAGCATTTTTTTCACCTAACTGCAGATATAAACTCATTTGATCATTGTTGTGAATGCTTGAAACCAATTTTGTATCACCAATTTCATCAACATCCTGATATTCTTATGTTGGAGAGAGAAGAATTTCATCTGCCTCACTTTTCTCTGAGTCATTGAATTTACTTTGAAACCTTTTTGGAATCTTCGTATGCTCTTTAGGGTTTTCTGAACATATTAATTCTTCAAGCTCATGATAAATTGGTCTTTGATTTGATTTCATTTTCTTCCCTTCATCGGATCCCATTGTTCATGATACTCGATTATATTGTTACTCTTGTATATGATTTGAATTAGTAGTTTTTAAAGTGTCGAAAAATAGTTTTCATTTCGAAATCGCAAAGTGTCGCCCTTATCTTCACTTCATTTTGAAAAGAAATTTGTTAAGTATTGTCGCTTTCAAAATAATTCAGATTTACACTTAGCTTTCTTATCGTCATTTATACATTAAGAAGGATGAAAACAAATACATGCATATGCATTTGCATTTAGACTTCTTGGTTTGATTTAGGACAGTGCATTTAGTGTGTGCTCTATGCTCTTTGTTGAAAGACTCTCAACTTTATTTCCTTAGTAGCTAGGATTTTCATTGCCAAAAGAAGATTAAACTGTTGTTTATCATCTTAGACTGCATTTTAGGAATTGTATACACATCACGCGGTGAACCTGAAAGGCAAAATTTTTAAACAAGATAAACTATAAAATAAATTTAATGAATCTAAAAAACGCTTTGGAACCTAACGCATAACATCTAGAAGTCTAGGCTAGAGACGTATTCCAGCGTCGTAAAACCTGGTAACTATTGTTTTCATTGTTGGTTGGGTGATTCCTCCACTCTGAGACGATAAGTGCCAGTACTGGACTTGTGCTCCCCCATTACCATCGAGTATATATTGGGAGACCAAAATAGGCTATATCCTTTATCCTTAGGAAGCCGTGTCTGCCGCCCTATCGATCATAATGCACTGAACACAGCATTCGGGAAGATTGACTGCCGTACCGTAAAACGTATTCCGCAGTTTTGCGATTGGTTTGGTAATCTCCTCTGCCTAGATTTCCAGAGAAGTCTCTTTTGTTCCTTTTTAGACTCCTCAAAGGAAAAGGTCCATCTAAGCACTTGTCACTTCAGGCTCATTAAAAATCGAAGGCGACTAGAGTCATCTTTTGTTTTTTCTCAACTCTTAAAAATTGAAAAAACAAGTTGTGTCAAAGTGTCTAAAATTTATTTTAATCAGAATAACATCAGAAGTTCCCTCATTGGTCTTTAGGTTGAGAAAAATGGAGTCTACCAATGAAGGATTTCCCCTTGGAGGAAATCCTAGTCCTTTCTCCTCTTGGGGAGATGTTGGTGCACCCCATATGGCCACATTGTCACTTCCAGGGTTGACAATTGGTTTTCCCGTATGGCTCTTCTCTACCTTTGTTGTTTAGAATACCGTAATTCCTGAATAGTCAAGTCAGTAACTAGATGATACTAGAGTTTCCCTCAAACCTTCTACTTCATCTGTTTCTCCCTCTCCTCCTTCCTCTTCGCTTGATAAAGTTGGTAAAGCTAAATATCAAGTAACTGAGAAGAAGAAGAAGTGGAAAGAGAAAAAATAAAAGAAGAAGAAAGAACCAAAATCGAAAGGGGGCAAGCATGCGTCGTCTAGCGAAAATAATCACACCGCACCGTCTAAACCTAAATCTCCATGTGTCATTTGCAAAGGAGACCACTATCATAGAGATTGTCCTTGCATCCCTCAGATCTTAAAGAACTAATCTCCTTGTTTGCACAATCCATTGTCATCAACCTCTGATGATCATGTTGAAAGCACACCATCAACCAATGAAAGTGAAGTATCTGGACAGAAGAGGAATCACAAATTTCCTTGTAAATTGTGTGAAGGAGATCACGTCGTCCACCATTGTCCCTTCCTAGATGAAGCTAAAAGAGTTTTGGATGACCGTCCTGCTTCACTGCTACGGCTCCCTCCTGGATATAAGAAACTCTTGCCAAGTCCACCACTGGTTGAAAATCTGGTTGGCATGCCATTGTGGTCGAGCGAAACGTCTATCATTGAAAATGAACCCTCTGAATCCATACCAAACGAAAGTCAAAAGGTCTAGGTGGCAGTTGACTCGGTCTTTCCTTCAAAATGTTCATCTTCAAATGATACCATCACTGAAGAGAAAGAGAATGACACCGTTCAAATTATTTTTGTAAACACAGACTCCGATGAAATTGGGGGCAGTCTACCCATTCCTTTACCGCAGGAAGGAAGTTCATCAGAGTCATATCCTACCGTCTATTCGGTCCCACCTCCAAGCAACCTAGCCGTTTCCTCTGACTGGAATCTACTAGGCAGACCCCGTTTACCAGCTAGTGTACCATTCTGAATCATTATAAAAGGTTACAGAATGGTCATGGCTGGTACCATAATAGATGAAGGGGCTTTTGTGAGTATCCTTTCCTCAACTGCTTGGAAAGCGCTTGGTTCGCCATCACTTTTTCCTGAAATGAGAAATCTGATAGGCTTTGACAAAGGAACCAATCGACCGTTAGGGATCCTTCCTAATGTGCCCATTATTTTGAGAAGGAAAACCATTCACATGAATGTGATGGTAGTCCAAGGACCGCTAGATTATAATCTACTCCTTGGGCGTGACTATATTTATTGCATAGGAGCCGTCGTCTCCTCACTCTTTAGAGTAATGTGTTTTCCGCAAGAAGGCAAAATGGTCAAGCTCGTAGACCAACTGTCATTCCCCGGTTCACACATGGTAAATAGTCAAATGCCATCCCAAAATGGTATTTCACGCAAGTAATGTGTCATCGATCTCCAATACGTCCACCTGATGAGCGCGAGTGATTCTGGAGGATATGACTGAAACCTAGGGGGCATGCACCCTGGTCTGTTTTAGCAGGAAAACCTTGGGTATAGAGTAGGTTTCCACGGAGGATATATGACTAGTTTGACACACCCATCCATTTAGGAAAATGGGATTAGACTGGAATAAGATTCCCTTGTCAAAGTTATGTGAGTGGAGGCGACTGCGCCACTCACCTTTGCCTATTTCAGTAGACATTGCCAAGGAAGCATTTTGTCTACAACATGGATGGAGAGCTTTCATATGGTAACCTAGAAATTTTTCGCTATACCTGGGGGCATGCAAACCTCTTGTAAGCAAGCGAGAAACAACCCGCTAATGTTAGCTCTATGATTCCGCTGACTTCAACCGCCTAGGTCGGGTGAGTGGTCGAATCGATAGTTCATCTGCGCAGCGGCCACCATGGCACCAACAAAGTAAAGGTAAAAGTTTCCTACCTAGCCTTGGTAGTGATCTTGGTAGCTAAGTAGAGGGGCGTAGTTGGTCATTCCTAGCTTGCATGTAAGAGGCACTGGGGCAAAGCTTTAAAAGGTGCAAGCCCCATAAAAAAATGGCATCTTAGATGAGATATCCTTATTATATGACTGGCACGAGCAGTTTTAACGCGAAATTCAAGCTTGTTAAAAAATAAACATAAGCAATGAGAAAATGTTTCCCCTGGAGCTTAAGCTCATTAAAAAATGAACCAATTTTTCGGTAAATAACCATTGTGAATGCATTATCATCAGCTTTTGAGCCTTGGTCGTGTTCTCATCATCACCCCCACTCTGCTTTTTAGCCGATCATTCACCTCCATTTGATTGTTTACCCTTTCGAAGAACATCTGTGAAGAGTGATTCTATTAGCCATCCTTGTGACACTGTCGTGATTGGAAAATTCCAAACCTTACCTGGAATCAGCTGCTACCCGAAATCATCACTCGTTCCTCAAAAAACGAGTCTCCTTTAACCTCTTTTCAACTGACTCGTAAAATATGAAAAGATTGCCGAGCGATTAGCCTCTCTGGCTCGTTAAAGTCATCGAAAATGCTATCCCTCCTCTAGATTTTAATATTTTTGGACTTCAGGGATTATTACACAAAAATATTGAGCGCTTGTCTTGTTCGTCTCATTAAAATTACCGAACATTCATCCCTTTCGTATTATTTTACGCTTTTTTGGACTTAAGGGATTATATGACGAAAGAGAATCTTTGGAGTTTCCTTTCCGTCCCTTTCAGACTCTCTAAAATTGAAAAGGACTGAGTTATCTTTGTCGTTAAACTCGTTAAAACGAATAGCGACAAACTTGTCCAAATGGATGAGAACGAGTTTCATTGTCGCTAGGCTCATTAAAATATAGTGACAGGTTCGCCCAAAGGGTGGATTATAGAAAAAGCACATGTTATCCTACTCAAGCTTGACAAAAATAAAGAGGTACTGGTCAGCAACGATTGGGAAAAATTGGGAAGAAAACTTGAAAAAACTTTATTGGTAGCGAGTCGCTCTTGAACATGCAAAGAGCGACTATCCACACCATCCATCTTTGGAGTTAACGCTACCAATCCATCGTTAGTGTCACCGATATGTTCAAGAGAAGTCATTCATAGAATTCACGTGTGTCTCACCCGCTGCAATACATTTTCACTCCATTCTTTCATGACCACCACCCTGAACCCTGTATCATCAAATCGTTTTCACCTCCAAAATCATTTGCTTCGTTCCATGTCATAGTGTGGGATTCATTAAGGACCTCCTATGACGGGTTGTTTCTTGTCGACATCAGCTCATTATCCAAGAAGTCGACCTAGGAACAACCCTTTTAGTACTTTGAAGCTTGCATGCCTCAATGGCAAGTTTCTCACTTTCGGCAACAGGTTTACATTAATGGCCGTCGACCGAGAGATTTTGCATGGTGTTCAATGCCAAGTCCTTTTTCACACCGCGCGAATTGTACTATAGTACCTTGAGGGTCATTGTCATTATTGGTGATTCCTCTTGCACCTGTTAACAACTTACATCATTGGCTGGCAATCAGGCGATGTCTTTCCATGTTCGACTCCAGAACATTTTTCACATGGATCGAATTGTATTCCGAGTGAAGATTGAACGAGTTTTGAAGACCCCAGATCTATTTTCATCCATCCAGGCTACGATATATTCAGGAATATAAAGACATCAAATGTACATTATTGCCAAACAGATGATCATCCAAATCAAAGGATGATGAGTCTGAATCATCAGTCTACCACACAGACGATTGTCTATCCTATGTACATGAAAATGAATTTATAAAGTTGAGCATGGGAATGCCCGCCATAGCTAGATCATGAAAAATATTAAGAATATAATGTATTGTACTGTATCTTATTACAGGTCGCCTCCCAGCTCGAAAAAACTTTGGATCCTCATGGTAAAGCATTTCACCCAACATCAAAAGATTAACGACCGCATGCTTTAGGGGGAAATTGTTATAGAAATTTTTGGGCACTGCAACCCCAATCATAAATGTCCATAAACTAAGGGCTCCTAAGTCCCTAAAGGTGTTGCTTCACTACCTAAAGGAACAAGGTCAGTTGATTACATCATCTCCCAGAAGTTCTCCACTAAAAACTGCTTAGAAAGGGTTAAAACTACACCATACTGAATACCCAGTGCAGAGGGTGCAATGCATATCACCTTCCCAATGTAAAGGGTAAGATGCATACTGAATGGCCCCTCTGCAGGGTGCGATGGGCAAGAATGGAAAAATGGTAGAGACAGTTTGCGAGGTGGAAGATCATGGAATCTTCCAGACACTTACCTCTCTGTTTTTGACTAGGGATGAGTAAGAGATCATCAGTCTCCAAGTGGAATCAAGAAATATTAGAGAGAGGACACTAATCAAAACCCCAGAAGATGACTCACCCCCATACAATCATTTATATATGGATCCCTCATCACAGAGATCCAGAGGCTAGAATCTTGTATCTTGTAGAGAAGTGTTGTTGGTTTTCTGGTGAAACTTCATAGTGTTGGGTGATCTAAG
>APFE031094564.1:14743-31249 GCA_000404065.3 Pinus taeda | reverse complement strand
TCTTGATATTAATAAAGCTATTCAAGTTTTCCTCCATATTCTTGTATGTTTGTTTATATATGCATTTGTATGGTTAATACATATCTGGTCCTGTGTTATTTATGAATATAGATCTTTGTTCTTCGATAGTATTATGCTACTTTGATTCCATAGGGGCTCTTTGAAGCTGGGTAGACGAAGAAGAAGCAGCAAAGATCTATCAGGAAGGATAGGAATCAAGTAAGGAACCAAGCGCAAGATTAAGGTTGGTGTCCTTTGTTCCACTCTTATCTATTTTCATAAAGGAAAACGAAAGTAGTCTTTACTTGTTTGTTTCTAAGATAGCTACCAGTCTTAGTGGGAATAGCAGCTCTGAGTGGACACTATTCCCGGTAACAGGGGGACAACCAGAGATGAAATAGGGAGCATAAGAGCTACAAGAACCTAACCCCTAGCCTAGTCTTGCCTCCTATTACAATATAATTGAGGGAGGCAAGATAATCCCACAGAAATTTGCAATTCCACTGTCTTTCGAATTGGAGAAAGAGATAGTGAGAACACATAGGTGGATGTAGATAGCCAAGTCCAAAGGATTTGATGATATTGGCCACATGGAAAACAAGCTCAAGGAAATGGGCAGAGAATTGAGTGCTCTCAGAGACAGAGAAGCCATTACAAGAAGCCACCTCGAACATGAGAATGAATTACTAAGGAGGCAGCTGCAAGAGAAAGAGACTCAGCTAGCATACATGGCCAGCTTATCCATGGAAGCATTACAATGTAGAACACCAGCCAAATCTTATGGCCTTTATCTGAAGGACCAATGGGTTCAATTCCAAATAAAAACTTTGGCACAAAGAGGCACAATGCCTTTCCAAGACTACAAGTAGTTCATGGATTTGTGTAGCCAAAGCACCTCAGAGGATAAAGCAAAGAAGGAAGAGTTATACCTACACAACATGGCCCTCACAGACATGAATGTGTGGGACCCCAACACCAAGCTAGGGGATCTGCAATTAATGGCCATGGCCTCATGGATTAACCATGAAGAATTGAGGGCAGAAAATGAAAAGATTGTTGATAAAAGAGCATAATGAACTATTAATGATAAGAGTTGAGCCATCAAATCCTATGGCACTCATCAACACACACAACCTGCTTGCTAATGACCCTTAGATTGCCCCTAAATATCTAGCTAATCAGGCACAAGCCATTGCGCACTTTGAAGACAGGCAAAGGCTACTTGGGGATGACTATGTGCATGCATGCATGAGAATATGGAACACCCTACCCCACATCTTGCAGATTAGAGAATACCATTCCCCAATGAGGCTGAGGGAGGCATTAAAAAGAGTGCCAATGTACAAGCACTCTATGAAAATGCTAAAGGTCAACTGGATTGGCCTCAAACTGAGTCCTCCATTCCTATTAGGCAAGCTGGAAGGTAGAAGAGAAGAAGAAGAGAAGAAGCAGTGGAAGGACATAGACAAAACAACAAGATTTTATGGAGAACATGAGTAGACCACATCAGAAGCCTGGAATGCTAGGGAGGCCACAGGGCTATAAAAGATGAAGAGATTGACTAGGTTGCTTAGAGGATGGGTAACACCTTCAATAGGGGGGTGATGACGAGCCTCATAAATGGGTAATTATATGGGCTCATTTTACCTCCTAACCTAGTCAAATCAACCATTCTCTTAGCTTATTATATGATTTGTTTATTATATTTATGCTTATAGGGTGACTTGAGTTAGTTATTACGCCATGTGGTCTAACATGTATTTAATGAAGATTATTGATGGATTTTGAGGTCAAAGTCAAGGATCTAGTGGCCAAACTGCAGCAATAACTCTAAGTAGATAGAGGACAAGACTTATAGGAGGGAATCCCCCTCATTTATTTCTCCTCACTTCGAATTCCCCTTCATTCAACTCAGAGTACAAGCAGTCGAATCACGCACTAGATGGAAACCGAGCAAGTGGAAGATGATTGAGAGTTATCTCGAGCTATGGGAGCCAAGCCTCCCTGATCTTAAGGAAGTTATTGGTAGCTTCAGATGTATAAGTAGAGAGGCCTAGGGTCTCACTAGGGCCGGATTTTTTTTGCTTGTGTAAACTCTGCTCAAATTTCGAGCTTATTATTTTGTGATAGTTTCATGTAATCTTGCTATTTTTTTTATAATGAAGATGGAATCTTTTTTGAGCTAGCACTGAGTTGCCTCAGAGGGCTGAAGCTCTTGGGTTAGGGCCCAATCCAAGTAGCCAAGCTTCTCTTTATTTGTATTTATATGCTTTAATTCATTTGGTATATTAGTTTGATGTTAGATGTATTTTCCTTATGGTTGAGAATAGGTTGCTTTTGATGATTTAGTAGTTTGTTTCCATTTGTGCTTTCTATATCAGGTTAAGTAGTGATCAGAAAAGATTCAAAAGGCTAGAAATAGTGCCTTGGCCCATCTTCCTCCCTCTGGGACCATGATATGAGGCAAGACTCTCTTGCTACCCCAAAAACACAAATTTTCCTCATTCCTAGGACTTCTAGTGTTTGCAGCTCCTTAGTAGGTTGATAGTCCAGTTTTTCTTTCCTTTAGATCTCCTTTATCATATTCACTTCCTAATTTTCAATAGTCCTCTTTCATGCTTTCCTTTCTTGCAGCATTTCTCAGCATTTCCTTTCATACATCATAGTTTAGACCATTTTTATGCAAAACTCTATTTTCCTAGGATGCATTCATTTCATTTGCTGCATGATTTTCTTGGTTGAATGTTAGTTTCTATGCAACAAATCTCTTCTAACAGTAGGCCAGCTTACTAGAAATCACACCCTCCATCTAACCTATGCCCTACAAATCTCCCAAACCTCACCTCAATTCTTCCCTTGTTTACTTTATTTTTCATAGAACGTCTTCCTCTCTCCTTGAGCAAACCCAATCATCTTTCTCTCTCCTGGTGCTTCATGGTAGACCTTAGGTTCCTTAACACCTCATCCCAACCTTCATCTACCTTTTCCACCCACTTTCACACCCCCAAAACAGCGAAAATTGTTCTCGGCCTCCTCTTGTAGGCCTCCTGTAGTTTCCCTGTGTCCTCCTATAGTTTTTCCTGTAGACCAAGTGTGGGAAAAGCCTTCATAGGGTCACCTAAGACCTCCTAGGACTCATCTACACCATCCTACATCCTCCCAAGCTCCAAAACCACCCTCTAATGGCACTTGTTCGTTGCCACACTCACACACAATAAATTAGATGCACGAATTCACATAAAAACACATAAAAATTCATAAATATATTTTTCTGCTTATTTACTTCTACAAATAGCATGGTTAGATGTTTTTTACTTCCTTGAGTAGGTAATTGAATTTCTTTCATGGTTTTCATAGTGTTTTTAGCAGAAGTATAATTGGCTTGTTAATTAGGCTTTACTAGGTTTTGCTTTACATTCCAATGTTTCTCCTTTCTACAGTTAAAATAGCATCTATAGAGTAATCTTTATTTCCTTTCATTAGACTTAGAGCTTCTTCTAAAATCTATAGAATTTGTCTTGAGTTCCTAGTGATCTTGCACCCGCTGACCAAGTGACAACCTACAGTGAGAACTAGTACTTGTGCATACATCATCGACGCTTCCAAGTTTGTTACAAACTACCGGGTTGATAAAAGTAAAGTTGGAAGCCTAGGAGTTGCAGCATTCTTGCTGCAATATTGGCACTCACCAACATGCATCTAATTCTGAAAACTTTAACTCAGCCACCAGTGACTGCTTGGCCCAACACTCACTTCTGTTGTGAGTGGTGCTCTTATGGAACTCACACCAATTTCCAGTGTCCTTCTTCGACTTTGCAGTGTTTATCTTTGCTTGCAGTGTTTGCAGGTTGTCCTAGGCCACCCCGCCTTGGATTTTTCCTTTCCTCAGTGGTTTTGCGGTGCCTTTCCCTTTCTTTGGAGTTTCAGATCGAAAGTCTCGCTTCTTCTTTTTAAACTTTTGCTCGATCTTGACCGCGTATCGATATGTCCTGTCGAGTTAGGAGATGTCTAGGAACTCCATCTCATCTTGGATGTACCTATGTAGGAAGCCACGATATTTTAGTACCAAATGTAGCTCATAATATTTGATACCCAACTTTATGCGAAGGGTATGAAAAATATTGGTAAACTTCGGCACATCTTGGTCCCTTCACTGCTGCAGCATTGTCCACTTTATGTATTTATCCTCATAGCTTCTGATAGTGTAGTACTGCTCCTTGATGGAATTCTAGGATGAATTTCAAGTTGGTGTAGCTATAAAAAGTGAGGTCTACTTTCGTGCTTCTGCTCACAGTAGTTTTCCCACTAGTCCTTCACGTGGGGGGTGGCTTTGAGAAGATCGGAAGTAATCATTTCCTAGCCGAAAAAATCATGAACAGAAAAATACCCTTCTAGCATATTTAACCATTTATCTACAACATCTACATATATCTGACCCTCAAATATGGGAATGTCAAAGTTAACTTGTATCTTAAAGGGTGTGGCACTTCCAGAGTAGCTGTTGGAAATAGATGTGTTGCCCCTGGGTAGCCACTGACGGATCTGGGAAAAGTTTTCCATTATAACGTTCCTTTGTCATTCAAGGGTCTCTTTGAGAAAAGTTTTGATAGGATCTCTTGCCCCCTCATATTTATTTTCATCCACCATGGGAGGCTGTTGGGATTTGCGAGGCTGGTCTTGCAAAGATTCGACTAGTTCAAGCCCTAACTCCTTATATCCTGACCTCGTTGGGGACATGGAAAGAAAAATAGAGAAAGAGCAGACCCCTCTGTTACCACTAATCTGGATTTAAATAAGAATGCAACAAATTATAGAGATAACCATAAATACAGAGATGTTGCAGAAGAATACTTCATTTCATTAATATAAAATACTGAAATATGCTTACAAATAGAAATGGAAATAAACTAGCTCGAGTGATGGCAGCTTATCTATAAGGAGAGATGTGGTGGCTACATGCCTCTAAAATGTCTTACAATGAGGCTCGAAGGCCTACTTATTGTTGAGAAACAATGGAAAACCATAAACATCCAAAACCCTAACCCTACGAGATGAAGCTCCAAACTATGGGCCCCGTTTTGGGTAAATTGGTACATCAACATCCCGGGGTCATAACTTTGGCATACAATCTCCATTTGACATGCACAATACCTCGTTTGAAATATCTATTCAAGGAATACAACTTTGGGAGGAGCAACATTGGTCCATGGACACATGTTGCTCCCAATTTCCCCAAAAAACATCGGTTAGGGCCTCAAAACAGCTCTAGTAGTTTAGGACCCAAAAAATTGCCAAGAATAGTAAATTGTGCTACAAATAAGGAAACTAAAAAACTGAAAGAAAAAATGGTGGGGGTCCAAGTGGAATTAGCAGGTGGCCACCAAAATTTCCAATCATGTGTTGGAAATGGACTTTGTAGGACCCTTACCCTATCCATCTCATCCATAAATAGATTTGGGAATCCCATTATATACCCCATTTTTATAAAGTATGTCATGTTGTTATTTTACCATTCCACCAATTGATTTTTAACAAGAAAGCCCCCAAGTTTTCCAAAGAAGTTGCTACAGACCTTCTCGTAGTAGGCAAGTATTTTGTTGAATAATGGTTTACATACATCAGGGTTTTTGGGAGTACAACGGAACCTCATTTCCTCCCTTTGTATGTCTCTAATAACCTATTAGCAAGAGAAATAGCCCACCAGACTCTGGGAAAAGGCTTGATCAAGACCCTAAAAGATAACAAAAATTCATTGTGGCCATCTTTTCCCATTCGGTGTGGTTCCTTTTCGTTAGAAAATTTTAACCATGCAACCATGGAATCAATAGGCCTAGAGAGCCTCAGGCTCCATAGTCTCCCAAAAAGGCAATTTGATCCAGACAAAATAGCACATAATATTACTACTACGATGAAGATCAAGCCCTTTAACCATGACACTAATAATTCTGAAGACCTTTTACAGTCAGTTGAATCATTCGACAAAGCATTCGAGTGGACAAGGGAAAATATGAGTCCTAAAGATTTTGAAATCTTTCAATAATTCAGAAACAAAAAGCTCAAAATAATTTCGTTGCATTTGTTAAAAACTGAAGACAAACCTACACCCAGTGTAACTGTCAACAATGAGGGACCAAATTCTTGAATAGAGTCTCAAGTGGACATAGGGAAAGCACTAGATACAGGGAAAGCCCAAGACACCAAGAATACATCGAAATCCAGTAGGAGGTCAGCCGAACCGTAGGTCATAAGTGACCCGACTAAAGATACCAGTTCTATGATCAAAAGAAGTAGTTTAGAGCAAGAGTGGGACCAATTTAGTAAAAAACTACAAGACACTCCTAAGACAACAGATGCCCAGGAAACCACGAAATATCACACTCCTCTATATACCTAGAAAATTATAGATTCTAAGCTGATGGATGAGCAAGTGACAACTTCACAATAGACAGAAATCATTCTTTCTTTGCCACATCAAAAATTGCCTAAAGGTGACTAAAATTCCTCCTTTAGATGTGTTCTACAACCCACTTCACAAGGTTGTAGTAAGGAGACAGAGGAAAAGAAGGAGGGTAGGGACACCGAGATCCCACTTGGGAATGAGCTGATGGACATAGTCTACAAGGATATTACTTCCAATCTAGCTGAAAATTTGACCAAACTGTCACAGTTTACAGGGCCATATGCAAATTCCACCATGGATAAAGCTATGGATATATCTATTTCGTTAATGGAGAAGGAAGACAAGATAGTGCAGCTTGAGAAAAACTACAAATTGAAAAAGAAAATGTGAACCAACAAGCTGTTGAACAAATCACTCAATTGCAGTAGAATATGGAAGTGTTAAAGATAAGCCATGAAGCATACATTTCTGTGAAGAACATGCAAATTCAAGAATTGCAAGAAGCCATCGAAAAATATGAAGATGTCCCTACAGTGGATGAATTCATCAAAGAGGCACTAGAGTTAAAATCCCTCATATCAAAACAACAAGAGCAATTCTACCAAAGAATGTCGCATATCGCTCCTTATCTGATCACTAGTGATCAGTTAATGGATAAAGTGATTCACCAAAGAACTGAATTTAATGATCTAAATACAAGGATCTCAAAGTTCATTGAATGGAAAGAAAAAAAAGAAGGAAGGAGAGCTAATTTGCCTAAGATTGAGGAGACACATAAGGAAATTCTATTCACGGATTAGGATGCGCGAATCAAGCAAGCTGAATTAGCAGTGGAAAGAGCAGCAGGGTTGTCAAAGAACAAAGTAAAAGCCATAAACCACACTTTTCATGCCACCAACCTGGTGAAAGAAGGTAACCCGAAAATATTGCTAGACTTAAATGACTTGCATAAAAGCTAGAAGGAAAGAGCAAAAACACAAAGGGAAGCAATCACAAAGTTAGCAAAGACTGATTGGGATGTGTATTGTAAATACCTTGTTAAGCCATATAGCCAAATCATGACCCTCAACTACTCACTCCATTCAACTCAATGGATGATTCCACCTCTCACAGATGTTATTTTTATAGGATAGGTTAGAACACAGTTTGGGGAACCTCCTCAAGTGAAATCGATGGCCGATCTATGTGATTTAAAAGAGAAGTTGGAAAACAACAAGTCATGATCATAAACTCTTCTCATCAAGTCACTTTTATTCTTAGAGTTAGTTGACTAGTTAGGAGGAAGGTTGTTTGAAATCTCCTCAAATTTTTGTATGATCTATTTTTCAACATTAGTTAGAATAGTATTTATACCCTTCTCATGCATTTAGATAAGTGTCTAGAATACTGTCAAAAACATTTTCAAATAATTCACTTTTGTAAGTTTGTGAATGCCTTGATGAAATTATGGAACATGGTAGTTTATTTTAAATATCAGACTAATTTCCTTTGTTGATTCACTATTGTATACTTGGAAGATAATTTGATCTGAAGAAAGGAGCTGATATATGTCATTAGTCAAATGAGCAGGACTTCACAGATATGGTACTTCTATCTTGTATGATTAGTTTTGTTTCTGTTTAATTAGGTATAACACTTCATTTTCATGAATTGTATATGAGATATGTTCTTTCTGTTATGCGTTAATTACACTATTGTATGATGCCTAGCTGAAATTATTTATTTTCATATATAATCATCAGATATATGCAATCTTGTTTATACATTTCTTTGACTAACTATTTAGTCAAAGAAATTATCTTTACATGTTATCACTTCTGTTTAATGCATGATTGATCTTTATTATCTCATGTCAAATAGATATCTTTCTAGATCGCATATCACACAGAAATACCTGGGATTATATTAGATTAATTTAGCTATATATTTTCATGATAGAATAGGCCATTTACTTATCACTATCATTATTGCAATCACTTGAAAACCACCCACTCTCATTTTAAAACCCACATTGGGAAATTGGTCCCATCATCCCCAGTCGGAGCCACCACTTCAAACAGAAGAGGAGTTGTCTTTAACGTCCAGACCGAGTGGTTATCCCCCATGTTGGAGTAGAAAAAATATGAGGCTTCAACATTTTGGCGCTCTAAGGAGGGCCATCCGACTATGAATGGCATATAAATCTAAAGATGTGGTTGCCAAACAATGGTAAACCTAACCAAATCAAAGTAGACCGTGAAAAATTCATGATGTACACTGTCACTGATCTCGAGGGAAGTAATGATCCTGTAGCTTTCACCAATAACATTATTGGTAACTACTCGGCTAAGTCATTCTTGGGATCCTTTAATGCTCAAAAATCTCCCTTTCCAGCCAATGTTGTAATATCTCAGATAGAAAAAAATTCACAAACAAATGCTTCCAACTGTGTAGATGTAGTTGATAAAGTTGTAAATAATTCACTATTCTATACTCTTTATATTGATGGTTCCAATTCTGAAGATGGTGCAAGTGCAGGATGCATCTTAATCAGTGTGCAAGGAGAGAAAACCATGTTAGCATGCAGGCTTGAATTTCAGTGCACTAACAATACTACAAAATATGAAGCTTTGTGTTAACACCCAGGTTGTTCCCTATGACTCCCAAGGGAATACGGCCGGGGTAACCACTAACCAATCTTTGGATTACAGCTCCTAGCCCAGCTGTAATCAGAGAGGGCTCTCTCTTTAAGGTTTGTCACTGTTTTAATTGAGTTTTAGGCTAGATATGAAGTAAATGTTTGCTTGTTTCTTATGTTTGGTTGGGAGGATGCTTCTGATAGTTTTTAAAGTGTTCTCTGCAGATGAAACTAATCCATTGGGCAATGGGGTTTGTAGCTGTTGTTTCCTTGAGATCCTGGCTTAAGTGCAGCTAGAATTACAGGGCCTGTATGTATTTCATAAAACAAACTGTAAATTGTGAGGGTGAAATGAGAATCAACTAGTAAAGAGCATTTAAGAATTCTTCACTGAGCTGGGATGTGAGAAAGCGATCTATTACTTAGGAGCATTACCTGAATTCCTGAAACAATAGATTACTGTGATGATATAGCGTGAAAGGTATCATTTAAGAATTACTCTTTCGTTACCATAATTGAAGAAAACATTTGAAATAGCTTAGATTGAGTTCAGGGTAATCTGTGATTAAATCCTGAGACTATTCTTTTTCCTTGCTATTTAGATATTTGATACATGGAAAACATGAATGATATATGAAAGATAACAAGCATATAACAGAGAGTAACAAGAAAACTTATTGAGCCATGAAATATGCAGGAATCCTGCAACATTCAGCCATACACCAGCAAGACATCAAGAGACACAATGCTTTGGAAATCCCATCATCCTTTGTATTAGTTGTCTGAAGATTTACAATAGAAGAGTGACAGAATAGATATCAAGAGATTTCTTACATCCGAAGTCCAACCCCTGCTATCAAAATTGAGGCGGAATATATAGAAGTCTATTACAAAATATCTCAGGCATTGAGTCATCTGAGAGGGAAAATATCTTCTTTTACTCGTACAGGGCTTGCAGATGAGAAGTTATTATAATCATAAATGAATTATAAAGGCTCTTAACTCCTGTCAGAGAAATTTTGACCTTTGGGGCTCACGGAGTCGGTCGAGCGCTTTGGTATAACTGCTGAATGACGTGTCTGTGCAGTTGTAACTTCCTGTGTCTTCTCGGCCCTGTCACCTGTGACTGCTGACGCTGCTGCTGTGGCCGAGTACCTGTGCTGAGTTGGCTCAGCCTCTGTCTTCATACCTGCTGATGTGTCTTTTTCCTGCTGTGTATGAGTTTCAAAATATTTTCAAAGGAAAAATCACAATTACCGACTTTGGTTTAACAGTAATCGTATCAACTCCTCCCATGTATCTGATGGAGGAAACTGATGTTTCAAAATTGACCCAATGGTCTCATCAGCCTCTGTATATTTATAAAAATGAGGGGGCTCATCAAATAAATGTGCTATTTCATTCCTAATAAAAAATAGATTATCTATTCTATCAGAGAGAATCTGCCCTGTTACTGGGCCTGCTTCTAATGATGCACTAGATGCCTTTGAAATCTGTGTTGTTGAAAAATTGCTTACCCTCTTGGCATACTTCTCATGGAAGAGTAATTTTCCTGATGGATCCAATGGGCTAGGGAGCCCCCTGTTCTGCAAAGCCATAAACCTATTCTGAAATTTATTTATATCAGCTTGCATGTCCTGGGTTCTTCTTTCCAGGGTCTGAATCAGGTTTCTCAGTGTCAAGACTCTTCTGATTAGGGAGATGGTCTCTGTCCTGTTTCCAATCCCCATTCTTATCAGCTGGGAGCTTGTCCTGTAGTTCAGCACGTCTATCATCCTAGTGGCAATCTCAGGCATGCTGCCTAGAGATGTCCTTGCCCTCTGTATTTCTTTACGTGCTCTTCCAATGAGTGCTACTTGCTCATATATAGCCTCAATATATTCCCATTGGTTTGTTATAGACTGGCCAATGTTGCCCCAGATGACCCTCTTAAGCTCTGATGTGACTTTATCCAAGGTGAGCTCTTTTTCTAGCTCTGCAATCCTCTTCTTGAGGGCCTTTACCTCCCTCTCTCTCTCAGCCACATTTTGTTTTGACTTGTCATATTTTTCATTTATTTTTGCCAGACTGTCCTGGGCTTGGCTCAGCTCAGACATCTGGGACTCCAGTACCTGTATTTCTTTCCTCAATTTTTGCATGTCCAAGCTTTCAGCCTGCTCTGTTGTTGGTGCTGAGGTATCTGGGACTTCTTGCTGCACTTGTTGACTGGGAGGGGCAGTGTCTTGAGGGGTTTCCTCAAGGTTTATTATTTCTGGAGGTGGCTTTGAGGTTTGCCCTGCCTCCTTCTGCTGCAATGCTACTTCCAATGTGGCCTCTGACTCCTGCAGCTTTTCTTGTGTTTGAATGAGCTCCTTGTATAATGTCATTATTAGGGAAGTTGCATCCTTTTCTTGCCTCTGCTGGGAAACCTCATCCGTTTGTGGGTGGATAGTTGGTGGGATTTTCAATTTCTTTTTTATTGCTGCCATATTAGCATCCCTTAGCTTGAGGACTTCTTGCACAGCCTTAACATCATTGGGATCATGCCCAAACTCTATTATAATCTCCTCCAAGGCTTTGATCCTGTTATCCTTAGCTTGAAAGGAAGCCTTTTCCAACTCAAGCCGTGCAACAGTATTGTTCAGGCTATTTTGCAGCCTGTAGTTGACCAAGGTCTTATCAGCCAAGGTGGCATAGACCATCTCACCCGTCTGTTTATGGAGTTCAATCTGATCCATTGGGTGGATGTCTTTTGATAGGACCTCCAGATTGGTCCTGATGTAGTCTGCAGCTATTTGTGGTTGCTGCACTGTTGGTGTGAAGTGGCTCATTTTCATCTTACCCTCCTGCACATCAAACGCAGACATGAGCCTTTGTTGGTTTGCAGGAGCCATGTTCAGCAGGTGATTGTAGAGCTGAATCTTTATTGGTTCACTCCTTCTCTTTGCATCTTTGAACTACTGTTTAATGCTTGTTCCTGTTCCCTTCTTCTGTGCTGATGAGCTCACTTCTCCTAATGCTCCCCTGTCTTGCTCCTGTTGCAAGGAGCTGGCAGAAGCTTCCATGCTTGGCATTTCCTCTTCTAAGAAGGGATTTAATCTTTGTCTCTTTTCTAGCGATTCAGTGAGGGGAGTCTCCCTTTCTCTTTTTCTGCTAACGTCCTCCCTTTGAGGGGTTTGGAGGACGGAGGAGTCAACCCTAGAATCCTGCCTTGGAGGTGCCATTGGTGTTGTCTATTCTTTGGTGGCCATTTGGGCCTCTCCTGTTTGTTTCTCCTGACCCTGTTGGTCTTTTTGCTGCTGTTCTTGACCCTGTTGGCCCTGTGGTTCTTCCGTGACCTTTTCCTTGCCCTTGCTCTACCCTTGGTCTGTTGTTTGCACTGCCTCTTGCTGTGTTGCAGAAGATGAAGCAGCTGCTCCTGGTTGAGGCTTTGGCAGAGTAAGTACCTGAGAAGGAGATTCTAAGTCAGCCATTTTCAACAAATGCCTTCTAGCTCTTTCAACTAGTTCTTCCTGAGTAACTGGCTCTTCCAGTGTGTTTCTTCTCCATTTTGGTTGGTTGGCATGTCTTTGAATGTGGAGCATGCTCACGTGCTCATAGCTGAAGAGTTTGCATTTCTGCCTTCTCAAGGATATGGAGTTGTTAGGGTCATAGGGCTTCCAAAGGAAGCTTTGTTTTAGGCCAAGGCCTTCTAGTCTCCTGTCGGCATCTTTCCAGCCTTCTCTTTTGTTTAAGACAAAGTGGCCAAGCTGATTTCTTATTTTAAGCTGTGCCTTCTTGCCCCTGCCTGCAAAGTGCACCATATCGGCATTGCCAAATTGCCTGAAATATTCTAAGGCAAACAGTCTCATAGGCACATACCTGGGCAATTTTTATGGGCGCAACTCACACCCATATATTTTGATCACAGTAAAGTGTTGGTAAAAGTACCAATCCCCTATGTTGTATGCACTGGATAGCTGCAGAATCCTCTGCATCTCATCAGACAATCTTGGAGGGGGTGAGGTTAAGAAGAGAGACATAGCTGGATGGATGAACAGGTCTATGAACTCAGTGTATGTGTATGGAGAGTATGTGACGAGGTGGAAGACTGAGGTCCAGTACACCACTGACCTTGGGTTGCCTTCTGCATCAGTTTTCTTGATCTCAAAGGAGAACTTCTCATGTTGGTAGTACAGGATGAGGTGGTAAATGTATGAGGTGTATCTGAACACCTTTTCTCTGGACAAGTGTAAAAATTGCTCATGTATCTTGTCTGAGATGTATGTGGCATAATCATAACAAATAGGAGTCTTGCCAGGAGAAAACATTGTCATCATCACTAATACCGTTTCCTCAATAAACTCTAGTGACTTGTACCCCAAAACTGAGCTAATCATGTATGCCAGATCCATACCCAGTTGATTTAGGTAGCCATCAAAAATGGGAGGGTGCAGCACTATGTCAGAGTTTGTGATGAATAGCTGATTTAGCTTCAGAATCTGAGCTTCTGTCAATATCTTGGCTCCTTGGTTGATCAAGTCCAGCAGGGACAAGGGGAACAACTTCTTCTGGGTCTTGAACTGGAGCATTTCCCTGATGGCCTCAGGGGTTATCTAAAATACTACTGCACCTTTAGGGTCAAGCACAGCCCTCTGCATGGGGTCATAGCAGACATCACATAAGTGAATCAGGTCAGGGAACTGGTTGACCTGAGGTAGCTTGAAGATTGGGAGGGAGGACTCCCAAATGCCTAGAATATCTGTTCCATCTTTATGTTTGGCTCTGAGCTCATTTAACAGATGAATGTGGAACTTGCATTTAGATGGGCTGTCCTCTGAGATTTGGTAGTTTAGGTCTGCCAAATCCTACCACTCCAGCTCTCTTTGGGGGGCATTCAGGGGAGCCACATTGAGGGCTACTGATGCCATTGGAGTGTCCATGTTTGTTTGGATGCTGTTTGACAAATGATGGAGGTGCTATCTGAGAAAGGAGGATTTAGAGGAATGCAGGGTTGCAGGGTAGGTCCACAGCAATTGGAAATACTATTTGGCTCTCTGAGGAGGCTATTTACCGTGTTTAGCAGCCCTCTGTTTGATAATTAAAAGTAGGTTATGGACTGCGGTTCACGACTGCGCGAACTGAGAAGGGTTTTTACTAAAAATTCAGTGCGAAATGGCTCTGCCAATGGAATTTGACCGTTAATTCTTCAAGGGGGAGCTGGGTATGCGTGGTTTTATGGTAATTTCTTAAGCTTCCGTCGTGTTCAGGTGTTTTTTAGAATTTACAGAGAATAAACCAGGTTGCAGGGAGGTTCACGGACAAATACCTGTTTTAATGGTTTCCTTGGGTCTGAATAGCAGTTTGGTGCACGCTCTGACGCTCTGTGGCTGGTCTGGACTTGGTTGGCGAATTGTTCGTCGTAACGCGCATGCAGAGAGAGCAGAGGTGCTTTTGTAAAAAGTGCTAAAAAACACGTAAAATTGTCAAAATATGGCTTTTTGGCTTATTGGTGCGCTTTTTAAATGACGTCAGCATGACGTCAGCAAGTGGGTCCGGGTCGGATGACATCAGCAGGACGTCATCAGGTGACGTGGCGGCCTGAGACCAGTCCATGGGGGCAGTGAGGTGGTGGTCAGGTGGACGAATAGAGGATAGGGTGCGCGGTCGTGGCGCTGACATAGGAGACAACAGGATGGTGACGCAGGCGGACAGGTGTCTTCATATCGGGCCCCCTCCTATACGGCAAGGAATCTGTCAGAGGGGGCTCCGACGGAGTTTGGGAGCGACGCGTGGATCCGCGTGACATCATCGTCTGATAGATATCGGACGATATCTGTTGGACGTCGGGGCCCTTCCGAAATCCCCGACGACCGTTGGATTGAAGGCGCAAGATTTGATGGCTGTCGAGCAGGGGATATGCGCGGAAGATATTGTCACCGGTGGTTATCTGTCGGACGTCGGGCCCCTCCGAAATCCACGATGACCGTAGATCTGGAAAGGCGAGATCTGACGGCTATCGGGCCAGCAAACTGCAAGGAGGATATGGCCAACGGGCGGCTTTAAATAATCATTTTTATTGGTAATTGCGCCTGGCGGGACCCTTCGGGTTATTTAACAGATTTCAATAGTTTTCAATGTTTTTCTTTTATAAAATCATATATACCCGACAACTTTAGAATAAGGCGGAAACAAAGGTTTTTCGTGAAATTTTTCGCATAAGGCATATGAAGGGCAAAACTTAGGATAAGCAGGTTTAATGAATTTTCATGAAAAAGGCGCATAATGGCTCCCGACGTTAGGATAAGGCGGGGAAAGTGAATTTCATCGTATTTTTGCCAAATAGTGGGTGTAAGGGTGCACAAAAGGGTTTTTTCAAGGGTTTTTAGGCAAAAATGGAGAGTTGGCTAGGTAGATAGGTTCTGATAGAGAAAATGGGTTAGGCTTGGGTTCTTGAGCTTAACCAGATGTTAATCCAATGCCCTAGTAGTGAAACTTATGGCTATAATGCCTAAGGAGGGGATATTTATACATTGTGTAGGGTTTATACACCATGGTGTTATAATAGTAGGGAAAGTGAAGCATAGGGAGCTAGATAATAGAGTTAGAGGTTAATATGGGGAAAATGTAAATGAGGACTCATACTACTATGTTTTCTTGGAAACAACTTAGTTTTAAAGAGTAGATCAAAATGAAAAGAACTTTACACAAGAAATGTGGCTTCCAAAGACCATAAGAACCAACATAAAGCTTTGAGTCTATCTTATGTACACAACGTGTGAAGGGATGTTAGTAATGAGTGGTAGACAAAGGGAAAAAGGGAAGTTAGACATGCTTCACTGTGTTGTTTTGCTTGTTCTTGGTTAGCAAAGTTGATCTTGGAAGGAACACCACTTCTGCAACCCCATCTACCTACCCAACTATTTTGCCTAGCATTTTTTGTTTCTTCTTGGGGGGTGCATTTGGACTTGCAAACCCCTTGTGTGCCTTTTCTTTTCCATTGGCATTTTTGCTTTCATTTCCTATCTAGAACTACACTTATTTCTTCCAAGGCCCCAGATTAAGCAGTTGGGAACCTTAGTTTCTCTGCCTAACTACTGATCTGCCAAGATTAAATAGTTTGGACAGATTTTTTCTCTATTCTACAACATAAATTGGAAACATGGCATGATCCAAATTAGCCTGTTGGGTCATCCATCAAAACTTTAATGGGCATGAAGGCATGTACACACCTTGTTTTTCCTTGCAAATATGGAACCTTTGTAGCAGCAAAGTAGAGCATATTTGGCATTTGAATTTGCCAATCATGAAATATGAAACCTATTGGTATAGGTATCCAACAGTGGCTCCACATGGGGATGGTTTTTCTTCTTGAAAGACCAAGAACAGCAGGTTAGTATGCCTTGGCCCTTTAGCTACTACTTTCAAAACTTGGAGCTTTTTCACCCTTGAACTTTCAAAATGTAGGCTGATCTGCTTGTAGTAGTTGCTGCCATCCTGTCCTTTCTTGCTTCTGCAATGTTTCTTGAAA
>APFE031094563.1:15523-32552 GCA_000404065.3 Pinus taeda | reverse complement strand
AAAAGCAATGAAACAGAGTACTTGTAAAGCAAAGAATGCCAGAGGCAATACTGTTAAATCCACCCAGAATGCTGAGAAGAACTTACCATACATTTACGAAATCAACAAGGAAACAAATGGGTGAATCTTGTGAGGAAGGTGGGCCCAGTCCTTCTCACAAGATTCCCCGAAAAGAAGGAGACGGATTAAGTGCTCAGAACCAGTTTATATTCATATGCCAAAAGGATTGAGTACAATCGACCTCAGACTTGCTGATGTTCTTCAAAACTTGATTACAGACCGACCCTTCCGTTTCATGTAGATGTCTCCTCTTTATAGAGGGGACATCTACTACAATAGAATATTACAGCTTTTCAGTTAACACTGTGTGTTTAAAAATAAGCAAATTAGAATGCTGTTACAACCATGTGATTATACATCCTTTTCTGGAGCTTCAGCTGTACACGGTGAATAACTGATTGCTATTCCCTTCGCTATTTCCCCATGCTGTTCTCTATTCTTCCGCTTGATTGTGCCACGTTATCCTCTTTTCGATAGCTGCCATCTGTTGTCCGTGGCTACAAAATAGCTGCTTTGGGTAATTGCTGGTATTGTGGCAGCTGTGCTGTTGCTGCTTCTCGTGTTGCAGCAACTGCTTAGTTGCTGTTCTTCGTGTTGCAGCAACTGTTTATTATACTCCTGCAAGCTTATGACAGTTGTTAACGATTCTAGTCAGCATTTCCATAGATAAGTGAAAAGATACTTACGAATATGAAGTAAACAATTAAATATAGATTTGCGGAAGATTGCTCCATACCTTGGGGTTAATATATCCTTATGAACTAAAGGCTTTTGCTTATTACTACAAAAAGGGTAAATATACGGCAAAAGATAGGGTCAAAAACTGATCAATTGCAAGTCCCAACATGCAAGAGAGGACCTTTTCAATTATTATCCACAATGTTTTGAAGAAAAAATTAGTTGTATGGTCAGAAAAGTCACTACTATAATGCATTAACTCCCATTGGACTATCTTTTGGTAACGAAATCTTTCAACAATGTCATTATCATGTGGATCTAAAAAAAAAGGGGCTAGGAAGTTCGTTTCCTCTGCACATTTTTGTTTCCCTTCAGCTGGAGCAAGTTCAATTAGCTTGTCTTGTAAATCATGTATGCCTGGTGATGCAGGAGCATCCGGACTTAGCCAGCAATGTGATTGTATGTTCACATGTTGTGGCTAACATGAAATGAATTTCATTAACCTAAGTGATGAAATCTATTTTTAGTAGAGTTTGGATATCTCGAATTTATTTTTCCTTCAATTATTTAATAATTAGAACATTATATTATTTTTAGAATAGGCGATAAGTTGTTAGGATAGGTGTGTATTAAAGTTTGAGAATAGGGATTTAATTGTTGAATTGATAAAAATAGAGATTGATTTGTCAATGCAGTTAGAATAGGATTTGATCCATTAAAGAGGAAAATATGTAATGATAGAAAAAAAAGAGCGAGAGGAAAAAAGAGATAGGGTTTGAGAGTGAAAGAAATAAAGGTCAGAAAAATTGATGTAATCGAGCCGAGAGGGCCAAGGCTCTATAATTCCTATTTATTTGAACAATTGATCTAAGTGTGGTGTGTACATGTTGTTCCTGGTGTAGAAATTTCTTTGTAATCTGCATATCCATGTTCTAGACCCTGACTAGGTTTATTCTTCCATTTATGTGTTTTATTGAAAATATCAGTTAAATAGCATTAAGGGTTTTATTTCAAGTCCGTAGACTATGTGCTAACCCTTTTTCATTATAAATGTGCTTCCTTCAAAGTTCCATGATTTAAGTTGTATTGGGAAATTTTATTCTTTAATCATAAAAGGAACCATGAGTCGGGTAAATATCGTATTGGGAATAGTGGGCAGTATTCCAAAATAGTAAATGGTATATCACGTGGTATAAAAATGGTAAATGGTATTTTTCTAAATCGCACAATTAACCTAAGGTGGCGACACATAGCAAGGATAAACCACTTATCTCGCGTGCTCTTGACCTGCTATCTATCGTGCTAGTTATCGCGCGATATTGCACGACATCCGTTGGATTTGGGTAAATGAGATGAATGGTGAAGATTAAAGCACTCGAGGAGTAGAAAAGTCAAAGTGGGACCGATGGAGATTGGTCAGGTAAGTGGGACCTTCAGTGTGAAACCCATGCGTATAATCTGATTTACGTGTGATTCATTAGTTTTACAACCAAAAACTATTTTGGATTCAGTTGTCCACATCACCTTGGGATCCTGTGAATCCATGCACCAACGTTTTAGTTGGTGCTTCATTGTCTAAATCACTACTTGTTTCACTTTTGTGTTCAATGTCGACATTTTCAATTGATGTGTTCAAGGTATTTGATTGTAGAATGTTGCCCCAATTTCCATTTATGCATATGTTTTGAGTTGTATAAAGGTGTCGAGAACATAGTTCTTTCAATGCTTTCATGATAGTGTGCACACAAAATTTTCCTGTTTGAAATGCATTTTTGTATTCCAATCATCTTTTCAATGCAACCGCAACTATTGTTGTGTCTTCCATAGATTGTGGCAATGAAGTTTGAACATTGTTTGTTTGAACACGAATATTGATAATTGATCCTATTAAGCCCAACTACGATCATTTGTGTCCCCATTGTCTTATTTGTGAAAATGAATTTCTTAGTGCTACAAGGCATTATTCAAGTCATGAGAGTGTCATTACAGTTCGCAATGGCCTATTGCATCTAATTTTGCCAAGTAAATAAAATTGTGGCAATTTTCCATTTGGAAGTGCTCTTTCGTAAACTTTGCATATTAATTTCTTGGGAAAACTTCTATGTTTTTTGAGATAAGTTAGCATATATGTGTTCTAACTCTTCTCTAATGTTTTTCATATTCTTTTGAAATTTCAATTGTTTACATATTTTGCATTTCTTCCCAAGTGTGTCTTCAATCTTGTCTAGGTAAACTTTTGTTAGATTCTTCTTGGGTAAGTAACAATGATGACTTTGCAACTTTCTTTTACATGTTTTCTTATTGTTTTATGTTTCTGAATGCAATACTTGCTTTAATCTATGGAAACTGATCGTATTGTTTTTAGGTTTGCTTAGTGACACCATTTTATACTACAAATTGTCTTGATGACTATGCATATCTGTTAACAAAGGTCCATAATGGGTGTGCAAGTAGCCTTTTTATAATGACATCATATTACGATGTAAATTTCTACCATTTCTATGTGCATCCATTGGCAAAGGTTTGTAATGGGTGTGGGGTGAGCATGTTTCAAATGACAATATATTATATGTTTCATTTGAATCGGTGTTGCATGAGAAATAGTTGACAATGTTCTTACCTACAGAATACCATTCCTGTATGTTTATTTTGAATATTATTTTTTCCCATTGCAAAAAAAAAGACCCACCTTCAACCTTACCTTTTTCATATGGAATTTCCATATTAATAAGATATTCTTGCAATTTGCAACCATTTTAATTTAATTTTATGACACCATTTGAGAGATGTTTTTATAAACAATGCAATGCGTCTTACTCACTACACATGATTGCATTGAAAAATTATGCACAATGAAAAGTCTTAAAGATTGTACATCAAAGCCATGTGCTTTCAAATGACAAAGTTCAATAAAGATGCTATCTCCACAAGTAGATATAGTATTTGTTGCTTTATGCAATCCACAAACTTGCATTTTATCAAGTATGGATTGCCAAGTTTTTTTACATCTTCACAAAAATGTGATAAGTATTCATTGCACGTTACAATGGATCGGGTTACTTTCTTGTATAGTTATGGTTTGTAGTGTCCATTAAGAGGGTTTGCATCATGAAACAATATGTGAAATGGATTTGTTATTTCATTTGAATTGAAGAGAAAATACGTTTTTTTCTTTGTGACTGACCAAATTCCTATTGGGACATTTAACCATTTGGTCTACCAACATTGAAAAATGTATCTCCCCATAGCCTTGTTTCATTTTCACTAAGATTGCTTGAAGCAAAAAGATGCATCCTACAAAAATATGTTTCAACATCACGAATTCCATGAAGTTGATATAGAAATTCAGGTGCTAGCTCATATTGAAATGGTTCTATTGCCTCTATGTGACCTTGTTGTAAGCACATCAAGAAGTGGTCTATTGTGCCATTTCACAATTCGATAGATGAGTAATGAAAATGTAGAAGAAATTCAAATGCATTGAAAATAAAATCACCTAGCGTGTATGCAAATGTTTGAAGCTAAAAAGGTTTTGGTTTTCAAGACATCATCATTGGTAGCATCACTGTTTCATTGTTACTTCCACTCATATTTGTTAACATTAACTAGTTCAATCCATCTTTTCTACTTCTTTTCTTGTTTCTGAACGCAATACTTGTTTTAATATATGGACAGTGACCCTATCATTTTCACCTTTGCTCATTGGCGTCATTTTATAGTGCATAGAATCTTTATAACTATGTTTATTTATTAACAAAGGTCCATAATGGGTATGCACGAAGTCTCTTTCAAATGGAAAAATATTACAATGTATGTTTCCATCATTGATATGTGCATCCATTGGGAAAGGTGCATAATGGGTGTGACTTGAGCCTATTTCAAATGAAAATATATTATATGTTTCATTTGAATCAATATTGCATGAGAAATAATTGACAATGTTCTTACTTACAAAAGGCCATTCTTATATGTTTACATTGAATATGATTGTTGCCCATTGTAAACAAAATGACCCACCTTCAACCTTACCTTTTTCATAAAGCATTGCCATATTAATAAGATAATTTTGCCAGTTTGTAACCATTTATGTTTTATTTTTTATGACATCATTTGAAAAGTGTTTTTGTAAACAATGCAATGTGTCTTCAACACTAGACATGATTGCATTGCAAAAGGATTGCACAATGTAAAGTCTCAATGACTCTACATCAAAGTCATGGGCTATCAAATGACAAAGTGTAGTAAACACACTATTTCCACAAATGAATATAGTATTTGTTCCTTTATGCAATCCATGGACTTGCACTTTATCAAGTATGGGTTTCAATAGTTGTTTTGATCCTTGCAGAGAGGTGATAAGTATTCATTACATATTACAATGGACCGAGGTATTTTCTTATACAAAAATGGTTCATAGTGTCCATTAAGAGGGTTTGCATCATGAACCAATATATGAAATAGATTTTTTTATTTCATTTGAATTGAAAATAAAATACCCTGTTTTCTTTGTGATTGACCATATTCCTATAGGGACATTTAACCATATGGCGAGCCAATATATGCAAAATATATCTCCCCATAACACTCTTTCATTTCCACTAAGACTACTTGAAGAAGAAAGATGCATCCTACTAAAATATGTTTCAATGCCATGAATTCCATGAAGTTCATATAGAAATCGAGGTGTTAGCTAATATTCAAATGATTCTATTGCTTCCATGCGACCTTGTTGTAGACAAATCAGGAAGCGGTCTATTGTGCCATTTCATAATCCAACAGACGAATAACGAAAATGCAAAGGCACTTCAATTGCATTGAAAAGATAATCACCTGGAGTATATGCAATTATTGAAGCCTAAAAAGTTTTTTTGTTTTCAAGCATCATCAATCATAGCATCATTATTGTATTATTCTTTCAGTTGGTAGATTTCAACATCAAATATTTCAGGCATCTTTGTATAGTTTTTTGGCGAATGTTTCTATTGCAATTACTTGCCTAGAATCCAATTGTTTTGCTTTTGTAAGATGGGATATACGGAAGAAAAATGATAAATTATATATTGAATGAAATATTACTAGCAAGATGGTACAATGCAAATGCCAAGAACTAAGCAATTCGATGTTATTTCTCCCACATATTTCCAAAATACATCTAGAAAAGAACAATGAGGCTACCATATGAGATTCTATCTATAAAATTATTAATAAATGACATACAATGAAAGCAATAACAAGTTCCAAAGAATTATTTTTCTAAAATAATATTAGTTAATGTTTGTAGAAACATGATTTTGTCATATACAAGTTAAACAAAAGTAACTGGCAATAAACATGGTAAAATAACATGAAATGCAACAAATATGACATTTTAGTGCTAGCCATGTGCATGAATGCTATTTTCATACAATTAAGTTAATTTGACTGATTTGGATTACATGCCCATTAATGACTATGCTTCTCCAAGCTTCTTGGTTGGGAGATTTTAGTATCATCTTAAGAGAATAAATTTCTTTCTACAAGATTCCCAGTCCGCTTTACTTCTTCTATATCAGAACTCTGAATATCAGAAATGATCATAAGGTGTGTTTAAGTATGATTGAAGGCATTTTGTTATGAATACTTGTCATAATCTGAAACTTGGTAGGTATCATCTTGTTGGTTGGAAGGAAACTGTCTGACGATTGCCTATACATGTGCATTTTCAAAATAATTTTCATTTATGGAGCTAAGAATTCTCCAAGTTGAATGATCTTTTACCACAAGGACTTCCTCACATGTTGGATTATCTTTGCTATTTGTGTATGAGTAATCCTAGTACTTTGTCGGATTGCCTTGAGGTTGTAAGTAGCCTCTCACTTCCACTACAAAACTCTCAATAATTGAAGCAACATCAATATGTTTTTGGAAGTAGAGGTATAGATGTTTGAAGTGATATTTGTTCTATTCTTTGGTGTTATTTTTAAAGACTTGATGGAAACCATAAATTTCTACCTTATAAGTTGGCTTAGATACATTATATTTATAGAATGAATCATAAATTTGAGAATCATCAGTGCATGCATAACCTCATTGTTCTTGGAAGTTGGAAGTTATTGGCATTGTTATCTACCATTATGGAGAATAGTGATTGCACATATGGTTTAGTAGACCGTGACTCAAAGATCTGTATTGTTGCAGAGGATTCATAAATTCTTCAACAAGACAAATCTCATTCTAATCATAGGATGTTTTGACACATGGAGTATTCTTACAAAATTTTCATGTATTTTTATGGAATGTGCTTAACTTGGAATAAATTCATTCTTGTGCAACCTAAAAACAATCCAGTTTTATTTGTATGTATATGACAACAATGTTATGGATTTGTTGGAGTTCAAAATTGAAGTGATTTTGGGTCCTTTCTTGACAAAAAACCTTTCCATGGATGTCATAAGCATAGAAACATCATTTATGCTAGCTCCCAGACTTTGTAGACTTGAAGAAGGATGTTTTCAAAGCAAGGATAGGGGTGCCCAACATTGACAGCTCATTGATATGGTCAAGGGTACTTGACTTATAAATACTTAACTTTGATTGGTTTCTACATTGGATACAAAATATAACCAGGGATTCTGGATGCCATAATGAACATAACCAAGATACCAAGGGTAATCCATGTAAGGTAAATATTCTAAAAATACTTGTCCTGATTAACACTTATCTAAGAAGGAAATAACCTTTTAAGGTTAATCCTTTGAGAATAAGGCCTTGGTAAGAAGCACAGAATGAAGTTATTTCATATCGAGTCAAAATCTGTGCACAATACGATCATTCTCATGATCTCCCCTTCAACAAGCATAAACAAGGATAATTCAAATAGAAAACATAACCAAGGACACATACAATGATCAACATAGCCAAATATGAGTCTTAGAGATATGCCAAAATAAAGACAATTCACAGCAATAGGAAGCATGACCAAGGGTCATTGATAAATACTTAGCCACAAAAAAACATAAAAAAGGATGATAAACAAAACAAAAGATCACACACCCCCAAGAAACACAAAAAAAAGAAAATCCACAAACATGGCTAGGGTTTTTGCAGACCCGTATATGAATAACCAAAAACATTTTTTCACAAACATCCAATACAAAAATAAAAGATCGACAATATGTTCATAATTGAGGAACTCCAAGTTGACATATGACAAAATCAAAACAAACCCAGAAAATATATCCTATTGGAGAGAATAGATAAGACAATTTCATGAGCATTAGGATGTAAATCATTGCCAAAGTTGTGACCATGTCGGTATCTATGTTTTTCCTGCAATGATGATGATAATTCTGATTCTATTGAATCTTGTGCTCCTCTCATCAAGTGTATCTTGAAGAGGCTAAATTTTTTTGGTTAATTAACAGAAAAAAACTGGCATATCAGAGCATGGACGAGGCTTGGTATGCTAGCTTGGTATCTGACAAATAAAATACATCATCATGTTTTTTATGATGACGGAAAGGCTAAAGTAAGAGGAAACTTCACTAAATCAGTAATGTTAGATAGAATTTAAAGAAATCAAGAAAAACCAAACAAGGGATGTGATAGGCAGTGCAGAAAGGGGGAGGCATCGTCTTAGCAAAGTGCACGATTCTCAGAACATAGTTTTACTTGCAAAGCCTGGGGACTAAGCACTACAAACCTCTATCAATAATAACATAAGTGAATTGGGCATTAAACAGTAAATTCCAAAATGTCAAATTTTGTTATGAAACCAACTCATAAAAAGATAGAAAAGATAGATCAATGATTTAGAAATCAGCCTCTTCGAGGGGGAAACATCCTTTACATTACACAAATAAACAATTCTTGGATGATACAAATGAAAAAACCTCCTTTCTATATATAGGAGTCTAAGGGGCCACAATATAATCAAATCCGACATAATAATAATAATATAAGGGCACAAAAATAACAATATTGGACTTCTATGTGGCACAATAATAACAATATGGGGACAAAAGGGACATAACAATAACAATAAGGACTACAATGATAATAGTAATGGGGGAATCACTAGTATTATAGGGACCTAACATTCCCCTCTCCTTCAGAAGAGTGTTGTCCTCAACGCTTGAGCAATTTTGGATGCTTCTGTATAAAATTCTCATCCTGCCATGTGGAATCTTTAGTGGGTAAGTTCTTCCACTTGATGAGATACTCTGAAATTGATTGATTTTGCAGTGGTCATGTTCTTGTTTCTATGACTGCTTCAGGTTCTAATATGATTTTTCCTTCCTCGTCAAGTTCTAGAAATATTGTTTGAACTGGAAACTTGTCACCTATAACCTTCTTTAAGCATGAAACATGGAAAACTTGGTGCACTTAAGAAACTGCAGGAAGCTCCAATTTGTATGCCATAGTACCTATATTTTGCAACACCTTGTATGAACCATAATACTTTGGTGATAATTTTCTTATCCTTCTTAGCTTGCTTGAGGGGCATTTGTTTATATGGTTGTAGTTGTAGGAATACCCAATCACCTACATCAAAACTTCTTTTGGTGTGATGTTGATCTTCCTGCTATTTCATTCTATTTTGCACTAAAGTGAGGCTATCCTTTAAGAGTTGGAGAACTTATTGTTGATTCTTGATGTGATCTTCCACTGCTTGAACCTTATAATTTTCTCTTAAATATGATGTAATGGACGGTGGATGATATCCATAAAGTGCCATAAATGGGGTCTTTTTTGCTGCAGTATGGAAGGAAGTGTTATACCACCATTCAGCTAGAGGCAACCATTCGACCCATTGTGTCTAATTATCAGATACAAAGCAACAAAGATATCCTTCCAAACATTTTTTTTACTATCTCAATTTTCCCATCAGATTGAGGATGATAAGATAATCTATGAGCTAACTGAGTACCAACAGAAGAAAATAATTATATCCAAAAATTTCCAATGAAAATGGGATCTCTGTCACTTACAATAATCTTTGGGTTTCCATGTAGCTTTTGAATTGTTTCCATAAATGCAGTAGAAACTGTACTCGCTTTAAATGGATGAGATAATGCACAAAAGTGTGCATATTTGGTAAGTCTATCAACTACCACCATGATAACACCTTTCCTTCGAACTTGGGTAAACCTGTGATAAAATCCAGTGAAACCTCCTCCCAACATTGGTTTGGAATGGATAAAGGTTGTAATAGACTTGGGCTCTTAATTTTTTCAACTTTATTTTGTTGGCAAACCAAACATTCCACCACAAAATTCTGAATATCTGATTTAAGGGCATCCCAAAAACATTCCTTCTTAACCTTGTGGTAATTTTTTAGAAATCCTGAGTGCCCTCCTAAGGGAGAGGTGTGCAATTCCACAAGAATCTTTTGTTTGAGTTGGGAATTCTTACATAGGTATAAGCGATCTTTGTACCATAACGAATCATTTGCTAGCTAAATGTATCAAATGTACTAGGATCTTGTAACTTTTTAATGAATTCCCACACTTCTTCATCATTCTTTCATTCATACCTTGCTTATTTTATCCAATCTGGTTTGATAATAGAAATGGCGCAAACAAATGCTTCCACATCCTCATCCTTTCTTGAGAGTGCATCTACCACAAAATTTTGCTTCCCTTTTTTGTAGATGATTTCAAAGTCATAACCCAACATCTTTGTGACCCACTTTTGTTGCTCTCCAGAGGATAATCTTTGTTCTAAAAAGTATTTAAGGCTATCATGATCTGTTTTTACCTTGAAGTGTCTTCCCATTAGGTAGGGTCGCCATTTCTTAAGTGCATGGAGTATTGCCAACATTTCCTTCTCATAAATAGCTTTGTGTAAAAACTTTCCCTTGATTGGACGACTTTCAGAAGCAATGGGTCTTTCATCTTGCATTAGAACAGCACCAATTCCATTTCCTGAAGCATCACATTCCACAATAAAGGTTTTTGTGAAGTCCTGTGTAGCTAAGACCGGTGCTTGGCACATTGCCTCTTTAAGATGTTCGAAGGCATTTGTTGCTTCTGGAGTCCATGAAAATGCATCTTTCTTCAATAATGTTGTTAGAGGTGCTGCTATTCTCCCATAATTTTTAACAAACTTGTGATAATACCCTGTCAACTCCGAGAAATCCTCGCAAATGCTTTATGGATGTGGGGATTTTCCATTCCTTAATGGCTTTAATTTTGCTAGGGTCTACCTTAACTCCTTCATGAGATACAATATGACCCAGATATTCCACCTCTTGGACTCCAAAGAAACATTTGGATCTTTTTGCATATAATTGTTTCTCCTCCAATAGTTGTAGCACCCTGTCAACATGTTCAACATGATCCTTCCAAGACTTGCTGTAGATTAGTATATCATCAAAAAATACTAACACAAATTTTCTAAGGAATGGTTTGAAAATTGAATTCATCAAACCTTGAAATGTTGAAGGTGCATTGGTAAGGCCAAAAGGCATGACCAAAAATTCATAATGACCCTCATGAGTTCTAAATGTTGTTTTCGGAATGTCTTCAATCTTCATTCTGATTTGATGATATCCTGAACGAAGATCCAACTTGGTGAAGTAAATTGATCCATGCAATTCATCCAGTAATTCATCAATGACAGGAATGGGAAACTTATCTTTAATTATGAGCTTGTTGAGCTCCCTATAATCCAGACACATGCACCATGATCCATCCTTCTTGTGCACCAATACTACTGGAGTGAGAAGAACTTTGACTAGGTTGAATTATACCAGCCTCTAGCATTTCTGCAACCATACGTTCAATTTCACTCTTTTGGGCATAGGGATATCTGTACGGCCTGATGTTTGGAGGAACAATTCCTGGAATCAGATGAATAGCATGATCATGATCATGCATAGTTGGGAGACCTTTGGGAGTCTCAAATACCTTGGAATGATTGTCCAGGACTTTTTGGAGATTGGAGAAATAGATGATTCCGATGTGGAAACATCCAGCAAGCATAATTGTGCAATTACACCTCCTTGCTCCTTTTTTAGAAGCTTTGCCATAACATTAGAGTTGATTATCTTTCTTGGTTTCCCTGCAATACCCCTTAATTCAACTTCCTTTCCTTCTGTAGAAAATTTGATGAAAAGTTCTTGAAAATTAAAAGCTATTGTACCCAGGGATTGTAGCCATTGGACTCCTAGTACAACATCAACACCTCCCATTGGAATGGAAAGCATTGGGCTAGTCAATACGTATTCTCCCATGGATAGCTTGATATTATGGCACTTTCTAGAGCAATTTATTGTTCCTCCATTTGCAATCATCACTTGACACTCTGGTGCTGGATATAGGAAGCAATTCCCCTTTAAGTGTGGAAGAGTTGGAAATTTCTCATCCAAATTCCCTTACAAAGAAAAGGCTAAAAGGAAAGAGGATCTAAAATTTGGAAACAAGTATCAGACACATTAGAAGAAAAATATCTATAAGAAAAATGGGTTCTACTCCAAAGAGGGTAGCTCAACACTAGAGTCAAACAGTGAAAACATGTTGGAGAATGAGTAAGATAAGTATTTTCTTATGGATTTTGAAACATAATCTAAGAAATAAGGTATTATGGAATCTGAAGAGGAAGAAGAAGAAGGAGTAGTGGACCTTGAAGGGGAACTCATCAGTGCCCTCGACGAGTTAAATAAAAAAAGGAAAAAGAATAAGTAGTTGAAGGAACAGTTACAACGTGCAGAAGAAGGTATGTATAACTTTGACAATGAGGAGTTTTCCTATCAAAAGGAAACAATTGAGGAAGAAATCAAGAGAAAATATAGTCTAGTCCTTCCACTGGAATAAAAATAAGGAACTTGTGAGAGACTAGAAGAGGAGAACAAGCAGTTGAAATAGGAGTTGCTCAAGCTAAAAAGGGAAATGGTCTCACAAGTATGCAAAGATGATATTCTGTCTTTGAAAGTTAAACTGGAGGAGGCTAAATGAAAAGAAGATGTTATTCAAGACCTGATCGAAGAATGGGAAGAGAAATATCAGAGTCTTGAAGCAGAGGTTGTCTCTTTGAGAACCGATCTTGAGAGAACAAAGACCAAGAAGGGTTTAAATGAAAAATTTACGAAAGATGTTGGGTTGTGTTATATTCTTTCCATGACTAGCCCATGTAGTTAACCAGGGGGTTAGAGGGGGGGCAAAGCCTCCCCCTTCCTTGCGCCAATTGTGTAGTCGGGGGGGGGGTGTCACAGGGGGTTTGAGGGGTACTTGTAACCCCACTTTATGGGGTCTGGGGTAACACCCTCGAAAATTTTGGTTTTGGACCCTATGTTAGGTTGGGCGGACCCACCTATGGTTTTGCGCATGATTTTCGCACATGTTTTTTGGACACGATGGTTTTCGGTACATGGTTTTGGACGCGATGGTTTTCGGTCCATGGTATTGGATGCTTTGGGATCCAGGGGAAAATCTCTGTGTATATGTGTTTTATGTGTTATGCTCTCGCATTGTTTATTTTCTATGTTTTAGAATTCGTATGCAGGTAATTTCTGTACGGGATTAAAATCTACATTTGGTATTAGAGCTATTTTGGCTTCAAGGGGATGCCTTTGTTGCTGAGGGGGTTCGCTTGAGCCTGGTAAACCCTATTCAGTGGGAGATCTATGGGATCGATTTTGGTGGTAAAAGAAGATGATGAGTAGTGGAAAGATAGAGATCGAGAAATTTAATGGTCAGAGTTTTGAGTTGTGGAAACTCAAGATGGAGGATCTATTGGTGGATAAAGATTAGTGGATCGCGGGAGATCCAAGTACTAAACCAATGGGAGTATCTGATGAAGAATGGAAGAAGTTGGATCGGAAGGCAAAGAGCACAATACGATTGTGTGTCTCAGATTTAGTATTGCTGAATGTATCAAGGGAAGCTACGATGAAGGCTTTGTGGGACAAGTTAGGGACTTTGTACCAATCTAAGTCTTTGGTGAATAAACTATTCCTACGGAAAAAGCTCTATAACATGAGGATGAAAGATGGAGACTCGGTGACAGAGCATCTGAATGCATTTAATACTGTGGTAAGTCAGTTATCGTCTGTTGATATCAAAATTTCAGATGAAGATAAGTGCATTAGTTTGTTGTGTTCTCTACCAGATTCGTGGGATATTTTGGTTATTGCAATAGGTAGCAATGGAAATGCCTTGTAGTTTGATGAAATAGTCTCAGCCTTGCTGACGGAGGAGATGAGACGGAAAATATGGAGAGCTATAATGGTGATGCCTTGTCTGTACGAGGACAGTCCTAGAACAAAAACAAAAATAAGTCATCGAGTGGGACATTTAAATATAGAGGGAGATCTAAATATCCAGGAAAACTTGTAAAGGTGGTGTGTTGGAAATGTGGAAAGGAAGGGCACTACAAAAGGGACTGTAAATCTAAAGCTCCTGAAAAAGGAAATGGATCTGATGATGCTCCTTTTGCAGAGGTGAAAACCACCTCAGATGAAGGTGGGGATGTGTACTTGGCTTCTTCAAGTACACATGTAGATCATGAGGCATGGTTGATTGACTTAGGTGCATCCTTTCACTTCACTCCCCATAGAGAGTGGTTCTACAAGTATGAGAAATACGATGGTGGTGATGTCTTCTTAGGGGATGATAGGAAGGATAGAATCGCTGGTCACAGAAAAGTAAAGTTGAAGTTGCAAGGTGGAAGGGTTAGAACACTTCTGGGTGTTCTGCATATTCCTGCATTAGCTAGAAATATGATTTCTGTAAGCAAGCTGGATGATGCAGGCGTAAAAATAGTGTTCGAGTAGGATACCTACAAGATGGTTCGGGGAGCACTGGTATTGATGCGGGGAGTTCAGATTGGAACTCTGTACAAGCTGCAAGGTAGCACTGTTGTTGATGGGTGCAATAGTTCCTGTGGTTCTGAAAGTGGAGCATAAAATGTAGTGGTCTCTGGAGAAGAAGACCATGCTGTTGGGCATCAAGCCTTGGACATATTGGAGAGCAGGGCCTTCAAATACTTCATGGTAAAGGTATGGAGAAGGTATGAGTAATATCTCTCTGGATTTTTGATTTATGTGAAATTGGTGTATATGGGAAAGAAGAAGTCAGGTGAGTTTCCCTCTAAGTAGTAAGAGGGCGAAAACATATATTAGATCTTGTGCATAGTGATGGTGTTTGGACCTGTGAAGGTTCCATCAGCTGGGTAAGTCGTGTACTAATGTATCATTTTATAGATGACTTCTCAGGAATACATGGATATATTTCCTTAAGAAGAAATCTGAAGTCTTTGATAGATTTAAAGAATTTAAGGCTCTGGTGGAAAACCAAACAGAGAAGAAGATAAAGGTACTGAGGATAGATAATGGTGGAGAGTTTACAGTAAGGAATTTGAAGAATTCTATAAGAAGTGTGGTATAGCATGACAGAAGACTACTACATATACACCTCAGGAAAATGGAGTTGCAGAAAGAATGAACAAGACTTTGATGGAAATGGCAAGAAGCATGCTTAGTGGTGCCGAGTTAGGACAGGAATTCTGGGCAGAGGCAGTGGAGACAACATATTACCTGGTCAACAGATAACCTTCATCAGCGTTGGAGGACAAGACTCCATAAGATGTATGGACTGGTAAGAAACTACCTCTTTCACATCTGAGGGTTTTTGGATGGTATGCATATGTACATGTTCCAAAGGAGAAACAAACCAAGTTGGATAGTAAATCTGAAAAGTGCATCTTTATTGGGTATAAGGCTGGTTTAAAGGGTTATAAGCTTTGGAACCGAGTAACAAGGAAGGTTGTGTACAACCGAGTTGTGGTGTTTAGAGAGTTGAAATATGTTATTAAACATGAAATTCAACCAAAGGAACCTGAGAAGATAGAGTTTGGGCTAAAGGAGGAAGAATCAGACTCTACAACAGAGGAGGAATCAGAAGATGAAGAGCCACAAACTCTGGGTGTGAGAAGATCAGTTCGAGAAAGTAGGTAGCCAGAAAGGTATAGTCCATCTTCTTTTTGTTTAAATTTTTCTTTATCTATCACTGATGATGATCCCAGAACTGTGAAGGAAGTAGTAGATTCAGAGGATGGAAAACTCTGGAAAGAGGCCATGGTTGATGAAATGGCATCTTGGCACAAAAATGAGGCTTGGGATCTGGTGGAGTTGCTGGCTGGAAGGAAACCCATTGGCAACAAATGGGTTTTCAAGAAGAAGACAAATACAGAAGGAAAGGTGGAGAAATAAAAAGCTTGGTTGGTAGCAAAAGGTTATTCCCAAGTGCCGGGAATTGATTTTGGTGATATTTTTTCTCCTGTTGCCAAGGCAATTTCTATTAGATTACTTTTATCTATTGCTGCCGCTTTTGATTTTGAGGTAGAACAGATGGATGTGAAGACAACATTTCTTCATGGGGATCTGTAAGAGGAAATCTACATGAAGAAACCTGGAGGCTTTGCGGTGAGGGGTAAGAAAGAACTAGTATGCAAGTTAAAGAAGTCTCTGTATGGGTTAAAACAATCACCAAGGATGTGGTATCAAAAATTTGATACATTTATACGGGGACTTGGCTTCACCAGAAGCAAAGAAGATCACTGTGCATATTTTAAATTAATTAGTGACCATGTTATTTATTTGGTCTTGTATGTGGATGATACATTGTTGGTTGGAAATGAAAAAGAAATTATACAAGATTTAAAGACCGAATTGTCCTCCAAAACCGACATGAAAGATCTTGGTGCTGCAAACTATATTTTGGGCATGGAAATTAAAAGAGATTGGGTAAAGAGGAAGCTCTGGTTAAACCAGAGGAAGTATGTCAAGACAATATTGCAGAGATTTAATATGCAGAATAGTAAACTGGTGAAGGTTCCTATTCCTGTAGGTGTAAAGTTATCTGCTGAATAATGTCCCAAGACACAAGAAGAGGATGAGGACATGTCCCATGTTCCATATGCAAGTGAAGTCGGTAGCCTGATGTATGCAATGGTATGTACTAGACCAGATATTGCACATGAAGTGGGAGTATTGAGTAGGTTTATGTCAAAACCAGGGAAGGAGCACTGGACAACAGTGAAGCAGGTTTTCAGGTATTTGCGTGGCACTAATGATTATGGTTTGTGCTACCAAGGAAGACCAGGATTGGACAGAATGTTGGATATTCATGGCTTTGTTGATTCATACTGGGCTGGAGATTTGGATAAGAGAAGATCTACAAGTGGATATGTGTTTAACCTATTTGGAGGTGCAGTCAGTTGGATGAGTAAGAAATAATCTGTAGTGGCACTATCAACTATAGAGGCAGAATACATGGCAGCCACTCATGCAAGCAAGGAAGAAGTTTGGTTG
>APFE031094563.1:0-14946 GCA_000404065.3 Pinus taeda | reverse complement strand
GAAAATTTTGGTTTTGGACCTTATGTTAGGTTGGGCGGACCCACCTATGGTTTTGTGCATGATTTTCGCACATGTTTTTTGGATGCGATGGTTTTCAGTCCATGGTTTTGGACGCGATGGTTTTCAGTCCATGGTTGGATGCTTTGGCATGTATAAATATGTTTTGTAACATTGAAAGGAACATAATGAAAAATCAAGCTGGTAGTCTCGGTTTTTGGATCCAGGGGAAAATCTCTGTGTATATGTGTTTTATGTGTTATGCTATCGCATTATTTATTTTCTTTGTTTTAGAATTCATATGCAGGTAATTTCTATACGGGGTTGAAACCTACATTTGGTATGAGAGCTGTTTTGGCTTCAAGGGGACGCCTTTTTTACTGAGGGGGTTCGCTTGGGCCTATGGTAGACCCTGTTCAGTGGGAGATCTGTGGGATCGATTCTGGTGGTAAAAGAAGATGATGAGTAGTGGAAAGATAGAGATCGAGAAATTTAATGGTCAGAGTTTTGAGTTGTGGAAACTCAAGATGGAGGATCTGTTGGTGGATAAAGATTAGTGGATCACAGTAGATCCGGGTACTAAACCAACGAGAGTATCTGATGAAGAATGGAAGAATTTGGATCCGAAGGAAAAGAGCACAATACGATTGTGTGTCTCAGATTCAGTATTGCTGAATGTATCAGGGGAAGCTATGGCGAAGGCTTTGTGTACAAGTTAGGGACTTTGTACTAATCTAAGTATCTGGTGAATAAACTGTTCCTACGGAAAAATTTCTATAACCTGAGGGTGAAAGATGGAGACTCAGTGACAGAGCATCTAAATGCGTTTAATACTATGGTAAGTCAGTTATCGTCTGTTGATATCAAAATTTCTGATGAAGATAAGTGCATTAGTTTGTCGTGTTCTCTACCAGATTCGTGGGATAGTCTAGTTATTGCAATAGGTAGAAATGCAAATGCCTTGCAATTTGATGAAATAGTCTCAGCCTTACTGACGGAGGAGATGAGATGGAAAAATATGGAGAGCCAGAATGGTGATGCCTTGTTAGTATGAGGATGGCCCCTGAACAGAAACAAAAATAAGTCATCGAGAGGGAGATCTAAATCTAGAGGGAGATCTAAATCTCCAGGAAAACTTGTAAAGGTGGTGTGCTGGAAATGCGGAAAGGAAGGGCACTTCAAAAGGGAGTGTAAATCTAAAGCTCCTGACAAAGGAAAGGGATCTGATGATGCTCCTTCTGCAGAGGCGAAAACCACCTCAGATGAAGGTGGGGATGTGTACTTGGCTTCTTCAAGTACACATGTAGATCATGAGGCATGGTTGATTGACTCAGGTTGTCTCTCTGAGAACTGATCTTGAGAGAACAAATACCAGGAAGGGTTTAAATGAAAAATTTACGAAAGGGACAAGGAGACTAGATCATATCCTGAGTGGTCAAAGGCCCTCAAGAATCAAAATCAGTCTGGGTTACTTTAAGACACAATAATTGTTTGGTAATTTAATTGGTGTTAAATTACTTACATGAATTATCAACCAGGACTAGTAAACTGTTGAAATGTATGTGCACTTTCTGTGATAGGAGTCCTTATTACTCAAACAATTCTTAAATTAAATTGAGATACTAAAATGAACATGTTTTCTTTAACAAATACGAAAGTAAATATGAAATAAAAACTATTTCTCTTGCTTAAAAGAAAGATCAATATATTATTGAAATAAACGTCACACTTGCTTCACTCTTGTTTGAAATGAATTCACACGCCCAATTTCTCGAAAGAAAATATCACACTTGCTTGAAATTATATCACACACACACTTTCTATAAAGAAAACTTGATAATGATACAAGATCTAAATTATTATGACAGAAAGAGAAATTGAATCTATACTTAAATTGAAATCTTATTCACACTAATGTAACTTAAAACCATACTGCAAATCTATATAAATACACACCCTGTTATACTACCTTCATGTGCATAAGATATATCAACTTTACTCATTCTTCCTACAACAAAATGTTTAAAGAAATCATGAATTAAAACAAATCCTAAACATTCATTCAAAGCCAAAACGTAAGAAGTTAGATAAAATAATGAAATATTATAGAGAACACATAATTAAAATGCGAACTGTAAATAGTAAGACCTTACAACTTGAGGGGACCCTCCTCCGAGAAGTAGGTGACAACACGATTCCTTCACAAGATTATATACACAAGGATAAAGCACACAACAAAAGGATGAAATGAAACATGGTTTGTAATTGCAAAAATAGAGTTGTAAAAAAAATATCCAAGTCTGTGACTGTCATGCCAAGAGGCAGATTTATAATCTCTTACAAATAACTGTTTCAGAGTATTACCACCCTACCCTACATGACAGTGACTAAAATTAACATGAAAATATAACATAATGTGATTTCCTCATGATTTTCTATTAACGAAGCGAATCGTGAGGCTGAATATCTGCATTCACTAATTCCTCACTCGCCTTGTTCGCTTTCCTCAGTGGTTGACTTTTGCTTTGACTAAACTGCTACAATGCCTTCCTTATTGATTGAGGTTATGAAGATAGGTACAAATATACATGCCAGATATTTGTCACTTAACCATATGTCTCATTCCCCAGCTGGAGTTTCAAAACTTGTCAAACCTTTGATTTTGCTGCAGAATCAGTCATTAGTTGCATAATTGGTGTGATTCAGTAGATCATGAAAATATTAAGCTAAACTATAAAGAAAAATGAGGCTTATGAAAGAAAATATGATTAGATACATGCTATGTCATAAACCTTGTGACTGATGCCCAATTTAGAGTTATTATAGCAAAAGAGAAGGAAGATGGAATGTAAGGTGGTAAAAAAGAGGCAATTTTTGGGTTCAACAAGAATCTTCCATGGGGAAGATAAACTTCAGGTCCGCAAGATTCAAATAAACACAAAGCCATGGAGAGAAGCATCATGAAAGAATTAATGAATACAAAAGAGCAGTAGGGCAAAGAGGATATCATCAATGGAGAATGAACCAATCAATTAGACGACCAAGATATTTTCTTGTGCAATCTCATAATGTTTCCAGCAATAGGTATGCCTATTTGTTTTATGGTCACTGTTGTAAGTATCATATCTTTGGACATAAATATATTTATTGTAGAAGGATAAAATTTGAAAGAGATGAAAATCCTAGATATAATACTCATCGGATTTCTAAATCTCAAAAATCTTCTCTTATAAAACAAAATGTCTTATCTCCCTTGCTAAGTGAAGGAGAATGCTTCAAATGTAATAATTTTGGGCACAAAGCCAGTGAGTGTAGATGCGGGTTTGAATACCTGTCTAAGTCCTAAAATGTTAGACAGTCAACCATCTAAAAGGATAAGGGGAGTTGTAAATGAAAAAATAAAAAGGGCATGCAGTGTGGACTCACCTTATCAACACATAATTAAGAAAACAAATGGTATGTGGATAGTGGTTGTTCCAAACATATAAATGGAGACAAAAGAAAATTTCTATTGCTAAAAGAAAAGGATAGAGGAAACAATGTCACCTTTGGAAACAATGCTCCAACAAGAATCAAGGGTAAATGCGTAGTTAGTCTTGATAAAAAAATAGAAGCACAAAATGTGCTGTATGTAGAAGGTCTCAAGCACAATATGCTTAGTGTTAGCCAAATGTGTGGTAATGGATATGATGTGACCTTTCAATCTAAATATCGTGAGATCCACAACATAAAGAATGGAAAATTGGTGGGAAAAGCAATCAGAACCCACAATAATATATATGTGTTTTCTAATTCAAGGGTCAACTACTACTTAAGCAAAACAAGTGAAACATGGTTGTGGCACAACAGGCTTGGGAATATGAATTTTGATAGTTTGATAAAAGTGAGCAAGATGGGAGTCATGAGAGGATTACCAAGGCTGTAAAGGCCCGCTAAGTCAATATGCAAGTCATGTCAATTTGGAAAACATACTAGGACTCATTTCAAGTCAAAAGAGTTCTCCTCATCTAGACCTCTCGAGCTCATTCACAGAAACATTTGTGGCCCAACTAGAGAAAAAACCTCAAAAGGAGAGAAATATTTCATGTTTCTCATTGATGATTTCACCAGGGCCACTTGGATTGTCCTCTTAAAAGAAAAATCGGAAGCATTCAAGAATTTCAATCAGTTCAAAGCTCAAGTAGAAAATGAAAAAGACTTAAAGATAAAATACTTAAGATCAGATAGAGGGGGAGAGTACACCTCAAGAGAATTTGAGGAATTATGTGAAGAGCATGACATTAGGAGGTAATACTAAGTGGATAGAACTCCTTAGAAAAATGTAGTAGAGAGGAAGAACATAAAAATCCAGGAAATGGCTAGAGAAATGTTGGATGAAGCAGGAGTGTCTCACAACTCCTGGGGAGAAGCAACCCAAGCAACAATATATCTATCAAACATAACTCAACTCAGGCCTAATAGTGATAAAAATCCCTATGAGTTATGGGCATCAATCAAACACCTCATGGTGTTTGGAAGCAAGTGCTTCAGTAAAAGGAATGAAAATAATCTTGGAAAGTTTGATTCACACGCGGACGAAGGGATATTGCTCGGGTACTTTACTCGAAGAAAATGATATGTGTTACAACAAGTGGACACATAAGATTGAGGATTACATCAACATAATAGTAGATGAAGTAGGTTCACAACCTGAGTCCTATAAAAGAAACATGAACTCAGAGGATGAAGAAAGTTTGGATTTTAGGTTTGTTGATATGGAGGAAATAGATTAAGACAATGAAGGTGAGGAATCAGGGATGACTTCAAGGCCAAAGACAACCTCTAGGTATGTACAAAAGGAACATCCTGAGAGTCAGATTCTTGGAGATAGAAGAAATGATGTCCAAACTAGGAGGAAACATGTTGAGAGTACAAGTTATGCGAATCTGGCTCTGTTATCACAGATAGAACCCAAGAACCTCTGTTAAGCAAGTGAAGACAAGTTGTGGGTGAAATCTATGAATGAAGAACTTGCTTAAATTGAAAAGAATGACACTTGGGAGCTTGTTCCAAGGCCGAGAAAGAATTTTTTTATTGGAACCATATGGGTTTACAAGAACAACTAAATGAAGAAATTCAAGTAATCAGGAACAAATCTCGATTGGTCTGTAAAGGGTATGCCAAAATAGAAGGGGTAGATTTTGAAGAAACAATTGCACCAATAGCTCGACCGAAAGATATCATGATATTTATTTCCCTTTCCATCCATAACAATATAAAGGTATATCAGATGGATGTGAAGTCTGCATTTCTCAATGGAGATTTAGAAGATGAAGTTTACATTGAGCATCCAGAAGGATTTCTTCTCACCTTTGATGAAGGGTTCATATGCAAACTAAAGAAGGCCCTGTATGGATTAAAACAAGCCCCCATACATTGGTACGAAAGGATGGATAATTACCTTTAACAACAAGGGTTTAAGAAATGCATAATAGACAACAACCTTTATGTAAAGTCTGAAGGTGACCATCTACTGATAATAGTTGTGTATGTGGATGATATAATATTTGGCAACAATATGGAACAATTGGGGCAACAATCTGTAAAATTTATGCAAAAAGAATCTGAAATGTCCATGATTGGAGAACTTTCCTTCTTCCCGGGTCTCCAAATTACTCAGTCTCCACAAGGAGTGTTTATATCCCAATCCAAATATCTGAAGGAAACACCGCAAAGAAGATGGAACACTGCCAACAAATCAAATGAATATAGGTGAATGATAGGTTTATTATTGTATATGACATCTTCAAGGCCAAATATCATTCAAGAAGTGGGGCTCGTGGCCATATTTTATGCTTTTCCGTGTGAGAGTCATGTTTTTGTTTTAAAGTATCTTAAAGGAACAACAAAGTATGGACCGTGGTATGCTAAGAGCAAATAATTGAATTTGAAGGGCTACACAGATGCAGATTGGGATGGAAGCCTTGATGACAAGAAGAGTAATTCTGGTGCAACTTTCTTCATGGGAGAATGCTTGGTGTCATGGGTAATCAAGAAACAAGCCTCCATTTCTCTGTAGACTAGTGAAGCAAAGTATATTTCTGCTGCTACCTGCTGTACGGAAATTCTATGGATGAAGAAAACCTTGAAATATATATAGGTAAAGATGATTGATCCCATTCCAATAATGTGTGACAACATAAGTGCCAACAACATCTCCAAAAATCCAGTCATGCATTCAAAGACCAAGCATATTCCTATCAAGTTCCATTTCTTGAGGGAACAAGTTTTAGTTAACACTGTCAAACTTGAGTATGTGGCCACTACAGAGAAACTGATAGATATCTTTACCAAGCCACTGGCAAGAGAACCATTTGAATATCTAAGGAAACAGATAGGAGTTGTGACTCCTCCCTCCAAATGAATTTATTTTGGTAGGTGGTGGAAGTTACTCAGCATGTGGAACTCATGGGAGAGTAGGCTACAATGGTTCAGGGGGAGTATTCAAGAAGTATTATTTTCCATTGATGTCAAAGGGGTAGAAGGTTGGCATTAGAGTAGACCATGCATAACCTAAGGGGGAGCTTATGATGTTGCCATCAATGCCGAAGGGGGAGATTGTTGGACATTTGATGGTGTATTGGTGGTTGTGTAAGTGTTGGCATTGATGTCAACAATTGTGATCATGATGATTGGGTGTTCAGGAGGTATCCCATGGTTGTTGGAATGATCTCTAGAAAATAATTATAGTAGTAGGCTTACTGAAAAGGCATAAAATGATGACTACCATAATGAAATTCCATGGAAGCTGTAGGATTAATGTAGAGAATCATCACAATAGCAGGTTCACTCAAGAAGCCATAAAATGATCACAATGGTGGTTGAGAGTTCAACTTTCCAAGAATAAGAAGAAGAGTTAAGGAGAAAAGTGTGGAAGATAGTTTGCAGCCATTTCATAGGTAGTAAATGGACACAAAGCCTACATCAGACCCTATACAATGTAAATTTATCTAGAAGAGTTTTTGAATGATATGTGGAAGTTCAGAAATGGATTCCTAGATCAAAAGATATGGTTTTCTAAAGTCCAGGTATTTGAATCCTTAAGAAGGAAGGAATATCAGAACCCTAGAGGTCAGTATATCGGATATCAGGCATACTAGATATCAGGATATCAGAGATCAACACATTCACATATTAGATATAGGAACCCCAAGGGTCAACACATCAGGACATTGGCACATCAAATATCGAAACCTCAAACAATTGAAGCAGGTGGCACATCGAAGGTTGGAACCTTGGAATATCGAAAGGAATGAGGCATCACAATACCATAATATCAGAGTTCTGGGACATTGGAATAACATAACTTCTTAACTGAGGTATTCTAAGAAGTTACGGTGTCCAACGGTTCCGATAGAACTAAAAAGAGTTCAGGAATGGCGAATAATATTAATGAAGGATCTTGTTGCAAAACCAAGGTTTGATGAGCCCTCTTCTCTCTTCTCTTGTACGATACATGGTGGTAGAAGATTGTTTATGAGAAACTGCAGTGTCATCTGACGTCAACATGATGTGGCAATATGGCAGGCCACATGGCATGATGATTCAATGTTATTGGGTGTGCTAATGTGCCAGATTTGGGTGACACCTGTCATCACAATGAAGATGCCATGTGGAGTAATAATGTCATATCAGAGGTTGGCATATCATAGGATCAAGACCCCGTAACTTCAGTGTAGATGATTTTGAAAAGTTATGATGAAAAGGGCTTCTGATATTGGGTTGGCACGTGGTCATGAGAATCTGAAGAACCAAGGGCACAAAGAAGTTAGCATATGAAGATATACCTCTGGGAGGAACAAAATGTCTTAGCACCTAAACGATAATCCATAGACCATAAATCTCAGTCCCATGGAGGAGAAATGCTCAAGGAGATAAGTGTCACAGGACTAAGGATATCGGGGCTGAGAAATATCGTAACATTCCACCTTTGTGAAGTTACAATGTGGAGTGTCTCTGTTGACACAATACAATGAGTTAAAGGATGTATAGGTCGGAAATTGTGAAATTGAATGCAGGCTCAAAGAAGTTAATAGTTGAAAGGGGATAAACATGAAAAAGACTCCATGACAAGAAATCAAGGATGAAATTTGTGGCAGAGATGAATTTGGGAGAATGAAGGAAGCGATCAGCTGCTTTGTGTGCACGAATGGTTGAGGTAAATGAGAACATAGTGGTCACCTCTAAAAGCTATCAAGATCTGTGGAGCAATAAATGAGAATGGGACTCTAGGAGGAGTGTGCAGGTCACTTGAGAATTAATTTCTTAGCCTGGAGATCTGTGCAGTCAGATGATAAAGGACTGGATGTTTCTCCATGGACATAGCCCAAATTGGGTGAACCACATATATCTGTGTCTCTCTTCTTTTGTGCATTTTCTATGTTTATGTTTCTGCAATATTTGCTGTGTTCCATTTCTCCGTAATATATAATTTTCTAACAACTTGTTTAAGAGCCGAAGGTATATTTGGTTGATAAACATGCAGGAGAGAAGGGTTCCTAGTTCGAGTGGGAGCAATGGTAGAAGATGGTAGGTTTAGGTTCGAAACATTTAATGGCCAAAACTACCAGCTGTGGAAGATGCAGATGGAAGATTATCTGTATAAGAAATATTTGTACCTACCATTGAAAGGAAATACAAAGAAATTGATGAGTATGACAGACATAGAACGGGATATTCTCGACAGAAATGCACTTGGAACAATATGGTTGTGCCTAGTGGCATCGTTAACATTTAATATTTCAAAGGAAATGACAACAAAGGGTTTAATGTCAGCATTGATCACATTATATGAAAAAATCTCAGCCTCAAAAGAGGTATTTCTTATGAAGCGTTTATTTAATATGAAGATGTCAGAAGGTAGATTTGTTGCTGATCATTTAAATGAATTTAATATAGTTACAAGTTAGTTAAGTTCTATAGGGGTAACTTTTAATGATGATGTTAGGGCTCTCTTATTTCTGTGTTCATTGCCAAAAAGTTGGAATGGTTTAGTTATGGCCATCAGTAACTCTGTCTCTGGATCTATTACTTTAAAGTTTGATGATGTTGTCGGTGCAATCCTTAGCGAGGAAATGTGACGGAAAAGCTCTGATGAGACATTAGGTAATGCTTTAACTGCAGAGACTAGGGGAAGAAAAATGGAAGGAGGAAAGAGCCCAGGATATCACAGTAAGTCAAGGAAAGGTAGATCCAAGTCCAGATCAGGGATAGTATGCTGGAAACGCAGAGAGAAAGGACACCTGGAGAAAGATTGTAAGTCCCTGATGGGAAAAGAAGGAGACGCGCAACAAGAAAACAATTATGAAGTGAATGTGACCGGTGATTGGTTGCAATATGCTTTGATTATTTCTTTAGAAAATATTATTGATGCTTGGGTGGTAGATTCAGGGGCCTCATTCCCTGCCATACTGTTGTGGCTAGCAACAACCCCCCTTCTTATTTAGATTCATCATTAATACTAAATAAGTGGGGACCCTTATAATTTTTTTTTTAGTGCTTGTATACCCTTTTTTGGATACAATTACCATCATAAACTTAGGAGAATTCCCAAAAAACCAAAAAACACTTAAGTTTATGATAAAGTTCAAATAAAACCTCTCTCTCAATAAAGAGCGTCCCATCGCAAAAAGGTAATGGATCCCTTCCTACAAGTGGAATCTTAAAATTGCGAAATCGCAATCCGAAATCATAAGACCCTCATCGCATTGCATGTCTCAAATATAACTTAAGGTAAAATAACTCGAACCACCGATATGCGATGGCGTGTCTCGCAAATCACATTTTGCAGAAAACACATTAATGGACGATTTCCACACGCAAAGGATTGGCGATATTGCTAAGCAAATCACAAAATCGCCTTATTGTAGATTTACAGGGCTCGTTGTTCGAAAAAAGCTTTTTCCATAAACCAATACCTAGTTATGCGCGTTAATGTTAATTAATGAGTTAGTTGGCAATCATTAATGAAATATGGTTTTGATTTGATCGAAGAGCCATTTCACATAGGGTGATATATTTTATATGTTTTTGGCATTTAAAGCTTTCCCGTCACCTTTTTGTTCTTATCATTATTCTTGCCTCATTTGTAAACTACAGGAATGAAGGTCAGAGAAATATACAAAGCAGTGTTCAGGACATTATGGGAAAAAAGGGTAAAGCTCCGAGTTTTGAAGATAAATAAATGACGCCCTTGTACACAGACACCACCTGTAACAAAGATGATGAAATTACTACTTGGGAGGGCATGTACAGTCTACTCGAGGAAGAAAATCCCAGAATAATGGAGGTTACAACTACTGTAGGCTCACATGGGTCTTCTGAGACGTCGATTACAGAACTGGCATGTTCGTTCTTGCACCGGGTAATGGCAAGGCCCAAAATTCTTCCATACACGGACATGGTCAAATGGGTACTGGATAGTGCTGATATCACAGACAGACAATTTAAGACTCAGGGTCAAGGACTCATTGGCTCATTAACTCCATAAGATTTGAAGCTCATGTATCATCTACTAGAGCCACAGGTGACATATAACAAACAGTTCATGGAGAAGTTTGGTAAAGAAAATGAAGATTTGGCATAATGCACCAAGGACTGGTCAAGAAGGGGCGAACCACTAAAAAGAGATAAGCACGGTATGTATAGTATTGGTTCTCTCACCTCCTCGTATTGCTTTGCTACTGCTATGCTCTGTAGACTTTTTGGAAAGCCAGACGTTAACAAATTTTCATCTGAATGGCTGCCATTATTGGATGCCGCCACTAATGTTACTATTATGCATTGGGCTAAGATATTGTCCGACAATTTAGAGACAGCCATTTTGAATTACCAGTCCAAAAGAACTATTTCTCAAAGGATTTATCCCCCCTTCTACTTATCTGCATATGTGATGGATGCAATCTGTTATATTTATAAGTTTCCTTTAATGGGCTGGAAATGGACTACTCAGGACCCCTTACCCATTCATATTGGTCACAAAGAATTATGGGATTCCAAGTTCATTCCGTATTTCTACAAGATTTTTCATGGAATCATGCTACCTCTGTACAAAATGTTGTACGATAAAGACCCTCCAAGGTTTTCTCCTGAAGTAGAGGTCGATATGCTCCCTATCGCGAGGTGGTTCGAAGAAGAAATTTTCACATATTTCAGGTTATTCGGAAGTCTCGCTTCCTCTCATGTCTTACCTTTATATGTTCCTGATAAACTACTGGCACGAGAGATTTCTTATCAGAAATGCGGAGAAGGAGGTATGAGTAAAGATTTGAAGGACAAGAAGAAGGCCATTTGGCCACAATTTCCTGTGGTCTGTGGGGCCTTTTCACTATTTGATATAGGCCATGCATTCAAAGAAGTAAACAACATGTTATGTCTACAATTGTTCAAATTTCCAGGAAGACCATTCGACCCTTCTAATATCTTTAAGAATTTCACTACCGCAGTCAAAATAAAAGTGTTTTCTAAAGAAGATTATCTTTTTGATGATATGTTTCAACAGAAGAGTACACTTAAAGAAGTTATGCATTCGGCCCAAATGGGATTTCCTCCAGCATAATTTCAAGAGTTCAAAGTGTACAGAGAAAGGAGATTAGCTAATATCCCTTTGGATAAATTATGCTTGGAACCCGTGAGGGAACCAACTCCTAGTCTCAGTCTCAGTGGAAGTTCAAGCACAGATAGCTTTAAATCTAAGTCTAGGAAACAAACATCGGAACACTCCAAGATGTCCGAAAGTGACCATAATAAAAGTGAAGGGTTAGTAAGAGATATTGCCCAATCTAAGGAGCACCCAAAACAATAGGTTTTGATCTCTCCACATGTAAATCTTCCCCCTCTCATTGTGTTAGTGTCAGTCTTTCCAGCCTTCCTCCAGTGATCAAATGTGCTCTTACAAAGTTATTTTGAAGTGTCAAGGTCAAATTTTGTCATTTCAGTGAGTCTTCAAGCAAAATTTGGTCACTAGGCATTAGGTCTAGGGTTTGCTTTAACTCCTCCTAAAGTTGCCCAAATGCCAAGCTATGTCATCATTCAGCTGAGTCTATCATCATTCATAGGGTTGTCATTATCATGTCAGTGTCTAATGAGTCATTTTACACCTTGTTCATGCTTCAGTTGTGCCTTGGCAAGTTCATTTCCCTCTCCTAGGGTTTTGAAGCCAATTTCTCTTGGATGGTCAAATCAATGGAAAAACTTGTTTTCTGATGTTCATACACCTTCCCCTATCCTTAAAGTACCATATCATACACTTCCCAACACTCAGATTCCCCAAAATCCTCATTTTTGCACAAACCCTAGTTTCTAGCTACAACCTGGCATTTTTCTAGGTTTGGCCTGTGATTTTCCCTTTTGGACCCCTTCCCCTCACTCAATCTCTGAGATTCCACTTTCCCCTGCTTCCTAACATCCCTCCCAACTTCCAAAAATTTCCCCAAGAATTTAGAAGCCCCTTATCCCCTTCATTTTCGCTTCATTTCGACCAAATTCCTTGTGTCACACATCAGGGCAAGTTTCACTCAAATGATGTTTCAAAGCAGTCAGAGATGAATTTTGGAAAAATGAGAGAGGTTTTTGTCCACAACATGCCAAAGAAGAAAAACCTCTTTCACTTTTTGCACAGGTGTCATGGTTTTAAAGAAATGTCAAAAATACCGGCGAGAACGAAGGTGCTCCAAGGACGGTTGGCCAAAACACAAAAACGAAGGAAAACGCCCGATCCACTCCAAATTTTGGCCAAAGCCTCTTTGGCTGAGCATGGTACTTGATTGGAGACTCCCAGCCCAAATTTCAAGAAATTTGGAGCAAATTTTGTCATTTGTGAATTTTTTGTGCAATTTACAGGTTTTGGCCATTTGAAACGCCGCATCCCAAGCGCGGATGTTTTGAAGGACTGCTCGGAATTTTGAAAACTTGGCATTTTTAGAAATGGCATGCAAAGAGAAAAATTACCAATACTTGGGAGAAGCTTGATTTTGAGATTTGAGCCTCCAAAAGCTCAAAATACATCAAAAAAATGACTTTCTGCCCACTTTTTGAGTTGCAGAAAGTGACCTTGGGAGAAATGGTTTTGAGGGGGGAAAACAACTCCAAATTCAGAAATTCCACTTGGGATGGAAATTAGACAGACCAAGCTTTCCAATGAGCCATCTTACACCTGATTTGGACCAGTGGAACCCACTCAAAAGTTGCTGCAAAGGTGCGCGGACATGAGAGCTAACTTTGCCAGAATTGATTTTTTTGGTCAAAAACACTGTTTTGACTATGGTTGATTATTTTTACTTGTAGATGATGGATAAATGTAATATTTTCATGGCACTTTGATAGATTTTACCTCTCTTTACTCTTCTAGAAGATTCCTTGATGTAAAAAGTGAATAATTAATGCATGAATCAGTTAGCTAAGTAATAAAGGCAAGTTGTTGAGCTGCCCATTATCTAGTGCTTAGTTTGGAATTAGTTCAAACTGCTCCTAGAAGGATGAGCTCGACCCCTAGAGGCAAGGGAAGAGGTTAGCTTGCCTATATTATGTGTTTTCTTAGTCATTTTGAAGGGTTGGAAGGTTGGACTCTTGTGGGAGAAAGTTTCATTGTATATTGTACATCTATCTTTGCAATTTAAAGAGGAAGAAGGCCAGGGTTTTGCAGACATCCTTGTGGATTCTTGTGGATTGTAGTGTTGATGGTGTGTTCTCTACATGTTCTTGTAAGTTTGTTTATGTATTCTACATCTCTCTTTTGCTTTTATTTGGACAGATGAAGTGGTAAAGTTTGAATACATGCTTTGACATGCTCAGCTTTTTAGTTTGTTCAAAATTTATGTTTTCTGCTATCTAGAGAGGATTCAAATGGTTGTTTTCCCTCTTTAGCTCCTTCTTTATCATCCCTGATCATCCATCTCAGATTAAGGCATCAGCGCTCACTCCTACCTTGCCCCAAAGATCCCCCTGCAAAAACTGTGCTCAATCCCCGCAACCTGAATTGCACTCCCTCCAATTGCCACCAAAAAACCAAAAAAATTTAAATCAACCCCCCTTATCAATTTACTAGCCTAAAATCTTTATTCCTAAATGGGTCAGCTATCATATTGAAAGATCTACCGAATCTGACCCGAGAGAGCCTTCTCATACCTCGTAGGGCTAGCTACGAGGTGAAATGGTTTGATGTAGCCTTGAGAGTTTGTCTATCTCAGCCTAGGTGAATTCCAAGCGCTAAAACTCTCCTCAATTTTAACTATTCATGCAACTCCCATTTCACTATGAACCAAAACGTGAAACAACTAATTGTTACTAGAGTAGGTGCTAAATTTATTGACTTAACCATGTCATTTAGATGATCATTAGTTTACCCCATGCCCAGGAAATGTCTAGCCATTGATTATGCTTAGATTTCCAAGTATGAGGATGCATATCTATATGTCCTAATAAATTTGAATTCACTTATTCATTATGTATATTAAACCTAGCAACTTGGACACATCATAACTATTCTCATGTAATTCTCACATTTGACACACTACAAGAAAATTGTCACCTCAAACAAAAGAAACAAAGTATAAGCTTAGGAACACCAAGAAACCTATCCATCTAATCTCCAAAATCTTAATCAAGCGAGGTAACTTAGCTAAAAAATATCAAGTAATCAGTTATATGAGACACATAGACACACCAAGAAATTATTATATTGTTGGTATGAAAGTAGTGAATCTCTTGGCACATCTTAAAACTAGAAATCACTTTGATATGGACAATAATATATCTAAGCATTATTCTTCATTTACCAATCCTATATCCACAAAGGACAATAAGAATGCTCAACATATTTATGTAGATCTAATTCTTTTGAAATATGGAACAATTCGATATTCAGAAATGCATCATTTATTTAATTTTTGCACCATCTAATTTCCTCATCTA
>APFE031094533.1:0-10260 GCA_000404065.3 Pinus taeda | reverse complement strand
TTACATGACTCAATCATTAATATACAGATAGTTGGGGTTTTTAGCGAGATGCTTTCCCCGGGATACATACTATGTTAATGTGTGAATGCTCTTGATGTTTTATTGTTATTGATGCTGCTATATTGATGATCAACGTAGAAAATGTTGGTCAGCGCTCTGCAGGATCATGTGTTGACTTGGTACATTAAGTATTCCAATGACAATCCGAAAGCGGGGATTGTGGATATCCAAGTTGTGCTAAACAAATAATTTAGCATGCCAAAGTTAGAGGCAAAGTTGATCATTGGGTTCAAGGAAATCACAATGCTACCAGGCAAGACCCCATGGGAGTTGGATCAAAGACTGAAGTGCACAATTCGCGAAGCGAACATGACGTTAACATATGGGCAACGCCGTGAATGGTTTGTAGCATTGTTAACGCCGCATCTACAGAAGTGTTGTCGCAACAGAGGCTAAGCACTCAGGCTGAGGCCTTAGAGTTCGTGATGAGATTTCACGAGACCCCAATACAAGATCCCAACTTGGGAGTTCAGCAGATTCACGTGCAGTTGAAAAACGTGTGCCTTGAGATGCAAAGTTTGAAACAAGACAAGAAAACCTACCCAGAGATGCGCGATGAGGTACGGTGCGTAAAATGCAAGTGCTAGGGGCACGATAAGGACCACTACCCGGTGTTTTTGAATTACCTTGTGGGAGGAGGGCCAATGCCATTGAGACCGGAGGCACAACCAGGACCAAGCACGACACCTGCACTATGGTGTGTGATTTTTCAGATAGGAGGAAAGCACGCTACATATAACTGCCATCTATTACAGAAGTATACGCAGAATTCACAAAAGTTGTTCTGTAATTTTTGTAGGTCAGTGGGATATGATGAACGCACCTATCGAAGTTATGAGTTGATGATTGATCAAACTCCTACCTACAAAGTTCAGGCCGAAACACGGCCCCTCAATCAAAACACGGGAATGGCATGCACCATATTTCAGGGGCGCAAACAAGGCCAAGGTGGAGGGGGACCACGAAGAGGTCATGGACAGTTGATATGTTACAATTGCAGAGGGCCAAGGCATTATGCCTGTGATTATATGAATCCAACGTGACCATCATGCTTGTATTATACGTTGTTTGATCATGAGACAGAGGATTTTCCCACACTGATAGCGAGGTTGCATGATAAAGGAGCACTCCAACCTCCCCTGACTTAGAACCTGTAGATGATGAGGTCTGAGCCGCACGAAGAAGAACCTAATGTAAATATCGTGCTCCAGAGTGGAATTATGACAAGGGATGAAAAGGGCAAGCAACCTGAAGAAAGTACCTAGGTTCGCAAGGCTCCAAAGAAGGAACCAGAATTTGATTTGGAGCGTGCTAAGGAGACCTTCATGGAAGCTGTTAGGTCCCTATACTACTAGTGTAACCCCTTATTGTTATTAGTACAACCCCCTTATTATATTGTTGTGCCCATGTAGTCCCCATATTGTTATTATTGTGCCCCACAGAAGCCCACTATTTTTATTATTGTGCTCTTACATTATTATTGTTATGTCGTCTCTGATTATATTATGACCCCTTAGACTTCTATATACAGAAAGGAAGTCTTTTCATTTGAATCATCCAATAATTGCTCAATTGTGTAATGTAGAGGAGGTTTCCCCCTTGAAGAAGCTGAATTCTAAGGCATTGATCTTTCTTTTCTATCTCTTTGTGAGCTGGTTCCATAACATTTGGTATCAAAGCTATGGATTCTAGGGTTTGACTGCCCCAAACAGGTCATCATGGAATTTTAGCTATAAATTTTTCACTACGAAGTTTCATAATCTACACACAAAAAACCCATTTTATAAGAAACTGGTATGAACCTCGCATCCAAATTTTAGATCTTTTTGCGCTATATTTTCCGAGATATGATCTGAGGAAGTTAGGGTTTTTTCAAGCTCCAGAATTTCATCTAAAACAGGTCATCATGGAATTTTCTCTATAACTCTTTTCCTACGAGGTTTCAGAAGCTAAAAAAAAAACCATTTGAGACGAAATCTGTTTGACCCTCAGCTCCGAATTTTAGATCATGTCTCGCTATATTTTCAGAGATATAATCTTAGGAAGTTAAGGTTTTTGCAGACCCCCAAATTACATTCCAAACAGTTAACCTTGGGAAAATCGTCATAACTTTTGCTCTAAGCAACAGATTTAAATTTCGTAAGAATTTTCAGAAAGAGGACTTCCTGTAGTTTTTTGTATATCAATTTCAGGTACTAAGGTCAAAACCGTGAGATGTGGCACGTTGTACAAGTTCACTCTACTGAACTAGTCTATAATCAGGTCACCGCGGGTGATATGGCATAACTCTTTCTTGGATAATCAAATTTTGATCAGACTTGTGGGGTTAGAAAGAGAACTCAAAGAACTATTGTGGGAAGAAATTTTAGAACTTGGAGATATGAAATTACAGAGTTACAGTTGTTTCAAGATCGAGCTCCTAAAATCAAGAAAAATCGAGATGAGAAAGTTTGATGGCAAGGATCTCGTAAATTGGATACTACAGATGGAGAAACATTTTGATCTACATGGTGTACCACTGTTACAAAAGGTATGTATTGCATCTTCATATTTAGAACAAGATCAATTTTTATGGTATAAAGGGCTTTGTTCTTGTAAACCACTTGTTACGTGGTCAATTTTCATGGATGAAATTATAACACATGATGAGGATACAAAGAGCAACACCTTCTTTAGAGAAACACCACAACAATTGGAAGAAAAAAGAGAAAAAGGGCCTTTGTTACAAAGTGGAAAGAAAAATAATGGAAACAAGGAGAGTCTACCCCTCACAACTATAAATATGGAAGTGTTGTTTCTCCTAGCCTTCCACAACCTACAAGGGTTACACCACAACAATTGGAAGAAAAAAGAGAAAAGGGGCTTTGTTACAATTGTGATCAAAAAAATACATTAAAAGTCACAAGTGTGCTAATAGAAATTATTTTACATTGATTGTGGAGGGGAAGAAGAAAAGGATCAAGAAACATCAAAAGAAGAGTATATACACCAGGAACCAACCCCGGATAAAGAAGAAATGAATCCGACCACATCGTTTAAAGCATTGGAAATAATTACTACTCCTCAAACTCTTAAGATAGAAGGACATATAAAGAAGAAAAGGTTCAAGAAGTGAAAGACCACATCAAGAAAGAATAAATGAATCTGACCATATCTTGTAATGCAATGGACGGAATTACCACTCCTCAAACTATCAAGATAGAAGGACATATCAAGAAGAAAAATGTTCAAGAAGTGAAAGATCACATAGAGCATCAAGAAATGAATCTGAACATATCTTGTAATGCATTGGAAGAAATTACCACTCCTCAAACTCTAAATATAGAAGGACATATCAATAAGAAAAAGATTTAAGCAGTGAAAGATCACATCGAGTATCAACAACAAGTTCTCCAACTTTTAAAGGATAATGCCACTTTGATGCAGAATCGAATGAAACAACAGGCAGATCAACATCGCAATGAAAGAAGTTTTGATGTAGGCGATTGGGTATTTTTATGGTTACATACATACAAACAAATGTCCATCAAGAAATCTATTTATCAGAAGGAAATGTTGGCAATACTACACGCACTTAAGAAATGGCGACCTTACCTAATGGGAAGACACTTCAAGGTAAAAATGGATCATGATAGTATTAAATACTTTTTAGAACAAAGATTATCCTTTGAAGGCAACAAAAATGGGTTACAAAGATGTTTGGTTATGACTTTGAAATCATCTACAAAAAAAGGAAGAAAAAATTTGTGGCAGATGCACTCTAAAGAAAGGATGAGGATGTGGAAGCATTGTTGTGCACCATTTCTATTATCCAACCAGATTGGATAAATGAAACAAGGTATGAATGGAAGAAGGACGAAGAAGTGTGGCCACTCATTCAAAAGTTGCAAAAGGTCCCAGTTCAAACAATATTGCCAGAACTTGACGAGGAAGGAAAAATCATATTGGAGCCTAGAGAAATCATAGAAACAAGAACACGACAGCTACGAAATCGATCAATTTCATAGTATCTCATCAAGTGGAAGAACTTACCAACTGAAGATTCCACATGGGAGGACAAGAATTTTATATAGGAGCATAAAGAACTACTCAAGAATTAAGGACCACACTTTTTGAAGGAGAGGGGCATGTTAGGTCCCTATACTACTAGTGTAACCCCTTATTGTTATTAGTAAAACCCCCTTATTATATTGTTGTGCCCATGTAGTCCCCTATATTGTTATTATTGTGCCTCATAGAAGCCCACTATTGTTATTATTGTGCCCTTACATTATTATTGTTATGTTGACTCTGATTATATTATGACCCCTTAGACTCCTATATATAGAAAGGAAGTCTTTTCATTTGTATCATCCAAGAATTTCTCATTTGTGTAATGTAAAGGAGGTTGCCCCCTCGAAGAGGCTAAATTCTAAGGTGTTGATCTTTCTTTTCGTGAGCTGGTTTCATAACAGAAGCTTCGCTAATTCCTCCACTTCAGTAAGTAAAGACAGAATGGAGCCGGAAATGGACCCATCGATGCTCACTATGTTCTTGAAGACATGCATGAAGTTGTTGCACGATAGCAAGATTGTAAAGGGACTGCAAGAACTCATAAGTATATGCGTTGGGACCACGCTAGGAGAACCGTGCGTAGTCCGAAAGCTCGGGAAGCACACGACACGAACAGGAAGGGAGATGAGATTGACCACGCAGATTGGGGAATATGAGATGGACCAAGTGATTTTGGATCTAAGATCAGATGTGAACAACCTACCAAAACAGACATGGGAGCGCATGGGTAGGTCTGTGCTACAATTGCCTCCTATCCAACTGTGAATGGTGAACCAACGAAAGATCCTACCTATGGGGATATTGTAGGGAATCACAGTAGATATCGAAGGAGCAAGCGCGCTAGCAGATTTAAAGTGATAAAGATTGTTGATGACAGCAATCCCTACCCCATGCTATTGGGAATAAATTGGGCCACTAACATGAATGGAGTGATAAATCTAAAGAAGCGCAAGATGATCTTTGAGAAAAATTCTTTGCACGTAGTGGTACCTTTAGACCCTGCAGAAGGATCGCGCTACACAGAGCCAGTGTGCGACTATGACAGCAACAACGATCTAGACTGCATTTACAAGAAAACCACATGGGAGAAAGACTGGGTAAATCCAACTGCAGATGGCCGAATCTCATGGGAGCGCGAAAGCTCCTGCACATCAGATTCTGACGAGGAGATAGAACAATGGTAGAACTAGTTACATGAGGTAACCATGCTCAACTGTAACATGATGACGAGGTCATTGCGCTGCGTAGCCACAAAGGCAAGAGATCTACCTACGTATGACGGGTTAAGTGATGTGGATGACTTCCTAAACAAATTTGAAATAGAAGTGTTGGAACACTAGTGCTTCGATGCTCTGAAATAGGTATTGCAAGCTACGCCCACAAGATGGTGGGGTACGCACCAAATAAGTTTTGAGGACTGGTGCGACTGCAAAAGAATGATGATCACACAGTTTGGGAAGCCTTTGATGCAATTAACAAACAATATTATTGAACGAAATGGCCTGCGCACCCACCTATCCAGGTGGATACAGGAATATGTTGCAAAATCTGAACGAATGCACACAGTCCTCGCGGTAGGAGACACAATCAGTAAGAAGGTGTGGGTAAGGAAATGGCATGAACAACCCCTCTGGTAGGGACCACAAAGTATGGAAAGACCAAGTGCGCAGAAGGATATCCACGCAGAATCCTTTAACAAAGTACGTGAAGCGCTGAACAAGGTCCACAATGTGAAGCCGACTGACTGGGACCTGCACGTACCAGTGGTTCTATGAGCTTATAGGACCGCGTGCAAGAACCTGACCATGCAGGCACGGCCAAGGTTGGAGTATAAAGCAAACCCTGTAAGCCCTATAGTACATGAAAAGCTTAGACCGCACATGATGGCACCAGTAGATACGACGGTTCGCAGAACCTTGGAAGAAGAAATCCAACAGAGAAATTGTAGGCTCCAAGAACTTGAAGAAGAAAGGGTACAATTAAGGAAAAAAAGCGCTCTGGTAGATGCGCAAATCAAGAAGCTGGAGGATGAGATAAAGGAAGGTTTTCTTGATAAAAAGGCCAGGGTGATAAGGTAGGATGTGCACAATCACAATGACAAATTTTAGGCCTATCACTGAGAATTGATCAGTCTGATCCTTGGCTTGGACCACACATTACTAAGTGAATCAACTAGGGTAACGCATTGCAGATGATAAAGTGTGTGATGCCGCCTGTAACAATAAAAGGTGGGTATTTTCCAGGAAACGTGATGGATGACAGGATGAAACTTTACACAGGTGGTGCAACTACCTTACTAGCCAAGGAAAGTACAGTCTTAGAGCTCCAGGCAGTTGAAAGGAAGTGTGGGACTATAAACTATTCTTCCCAAGAGCTGCGCGATGTTGGAGCTGCATGCAGAAGAAAAGAGTCACAAGGTCCACGACCGTGCACGAGGGGATGCACTGCCACGTGGGTTGGCTAGAAAGTGACCATTGAAGTCACTATTCATGATGGGATGCTCAACTTGAGACCAAATGGAGCGGGTGGCAGGCATTTAAGAAGTGATTTATGGGCAAGATTTGGGAAAATCTACCCCCAAGGGAGCATTAATGAACCAGATTTGGGGAGAGCAGTCGAATTCAAATTCAAAAAGCACTATAAATTACAAGGGGCTGCCCAGAAAACAACACTTGGTCATTTGCAAATTGAGCTATTGAGAAGATCCCTGTTTGTTTTGTGTTGAGCGTTGATTGAGCCCCTGAGTTCGCAAGTGATAGATTTCTGGATGGACACGATGACAGCAGTTGAGGAAGTTATGGAAATAACAGAAATGACCTCCAAAGATGCCACGCAAGCCGTAACTGTGGGGGATGCTCCGGAAGGCGACGGGATTATGGCAGAAACCTCGAAATCACTGCGCACGCCAAGACCAAAGAAGTAAAAACAAGCAATGGTTCCCATACGTGTGTCCCTGTGGAACCCACTGCGCACCAAGTTGTCGATGGAGGAGAAGGGGAAAGTTGTCACCATAGAAACCGATAAAGACGAAGAAGACCTAGAGGACCTTATCATCAAAGAGGACAAGGATGAAGGTGTGGAAGAGGAAACTGAGCCTGCGAACCCCCCGACAAAGCTCCCCGCCTATGTCCCCCCGTAGAAAGGGAAGGCTAAAGTTCCCAAGGACCTTGACGAGATCAAGAGCTCGCTCCAAACCTCGCTCCTCCTAGATAACATTATTTTTAAGGGCACACACCTGGGATGGGTGCCGAGCTTAAAATTTGAAGATTGGGACCTCACTGACCACGAGAAGTTCCCTCGCCTTGAGACCTCACACCTCATGAAGCCCAAGCAGAACACTAGAGCGGAGGTTACAGAATTAGAGCTGCAAAAGTGGTTGCGTGAAGTGGAAGAGGCCGGGCTACTTAACTTGCTCTAGGTGTCGCACTTCCACCATGCCCCAATAACAATTTTCATCGTCCGGAAGCTACTCCGCCTAGTGCATGATGGGTGTTTATGGCTGCAGGATCCCATCCCCATCATGGTAGACTTGATTCACTGCATTTCTCGGCTTCCATGCAAAGGAGATGATCCCGCAGACATCTCAGAAGGCAAGAGTAGTGACTTGGCCATCGCAAAGGCCATGAAGAAGAAATACAAGCTGGCGAAGAAGAAAAGGGGCTACGCCATATCCAGCATCAATGATAAAGCAATGAGAGTGGTGACCCAAATACTAGCCGATAAGGTTATGTGCAAGTGTCGCACATACGAGGTACCCACGCTAGTGGTATCACTTGCTGAACAGTGCGCGGAGGGGGTCTAGTTTAACTGGTCCAAGTTCCTTTGCAAGGAATTCTTGGAAAATTGTTGTGAAGCTCAGGAACAGTGAAAAACGTTCCACTATGCGTGGCTTCTGCTATCCATAGTACTCGTGGCAGGGGAATTTCTGGAAGATAGTCAATTCCCCACAATTTACAGGGATCTTCCGGAGGCCGCGAAATACACTTCGCTCTGGGCCACAAAGGATGAAAATAGGATCCGCAATAGTAAGATATTTTGGGTGCTCATGGATATGAACCTCATAATGGGGATCAACCGCAAGTCGTGGTTATCGCCCACTGTCTACAACAGCCTGCAGAGTTTTGTAGAATTTAAAGCGAACATCCATAGCATATTGATCCAGGTGGCTCTGGAGACACATAGGACAAAGAGGGCTTATGAATGCTCGAAAATAAAAGTACTCAGAATGATTCGACCTAGGACCAAAGTGTAGATCTTGTCTTCTTGATCGCAACGGTGTGAATGGTTCGTCAACCCGAGCTCATATGAGGGAGAACGAGCCAGTCAAAGTTGGGTTGTGGGACAGGTTTAAGTGTCCTACAATTCAACCGACCTTGAGGCATGAGACCTAGCTCCCGAAATCGGTCTAAATTGTGGCCTCGTTAATTTTCCCAATATCCCTTATTTCCTAAAGGTTTGAAAATCACCTCTATGTTAAAAATAAACTAAAAAAAAATATTATGGTGGTGGGCCACCACCCCCGCCACCCCAAAAACCATTGCATAACGAAAAAAAACATTTATTAAAAGGTCAATGGGCCATAACCTCCGCTGGCCTAACTGCAACCTCACACAACGAATTTGAAATGGGCTCAAAGCCCTCCAACCGTCACCCACTATAATACATTGTATTAATGGATTGGGCATGGGCCAACTCCGGTGGACCCGGCCCACACCCCAAAGCCCATACGACATATTCATATTTAGTTCAGGATCAATGGGGGTCGAACCCACCCAGCCCACGTGGCTAGCCCCCAAGTGGGCAGTCCCATAAAACAGTACTGCAACCCATAAACAGTACGTAACCATACCATCAAACAAAATGTGCCATAAATATTAACCAACCACCAAGTTAATGCGCACAGACCACTATGGGTTTCGGTTAGTGCGGAGGACAGGGGGCGGGTTTCCCAATGTGGACCCGACCCATTTAAGAAAAATAAATTTCGTTTGAATATAACAAACAGTGCATTAAAATGGAGGGGGCGAGGTTTAACCACCCAACCTCCTCCTTACTATTTGGGATGTATACTAATCCACCCAAACTACCTCTTTGTTAAATCCGCCGGAGAAACTTTATATAAACCTTATTTTTTCAGTGTACTCGGAGATGGAGGAACCAAGAGCGGGCATGCATTTTGAGACAAGAGGAGGCAGTGCACGCAATTCGAGGGAGCATTGTGAAGGAGGGCCAAATTTTCACTTTGTCAAATTTTGACAAATTTTATATGGTTTCAACACTTCTCGATGCCACGAATGCAATGGCACTATCTATTTCTCCATCAAGGTTCTGCATTTTCCAGCCATTTTTCAGTATGCAAGTGGAACCATGACTGCTACAGAAATAGGTAGCAGAACTATTATCCTTGAAATTTTCCCAAGGAGGTAATTTTTCTCCATGTCAGAATATAGTCAAGTTTAGAGTCGTTTTTCATGGTTTTCCACGGGGATCGCAATGGCAAGGTTAGATTCGTCTTTGGGGTTGCATATTTCCAATCCACCTATGGAAAAATCTTTGAGGAATCTAAAAGATTCCTTGAGCCCCAGATTCTCAATTTCTCAGAATTCAAAAATTGGACAGTCGATTTTGCACTATTCGACGCCACAAATCTGATGTTGCATTCATATTTCTCATTTTCTCATTCTATTCTTCAGCCACTTTTATAAGTGGAATGCAGGTGTCAACATTCATGTGCAAGCAGCCATTTGTAGGTTTTAACCCCGTACAGAAATTACCTGCATACGAATTCTAAATCACAGGAAAAATAAAAATGCGAGAGCATAACACATAAAACACATATACACAAAGATTTCCCACTGGATCTCAAGACAGAGACTACCAGCTTGATTTTTCATTATGTTCCTTTCAATGTTACAATACATATTTATACATGCCGAAGCATCCAATACCATGGACCGAAAACCATCACGTCCAAAACTGTGGACCGAAAACCATAGGTAGGTTCGCCCAACCTAATATAAGGTCCAAAAAAAACATTTCTCGGGGCGCTGCCCCGAACCCCGTAGAGGGGGGCTACCCGCCCCCCTCAAACCCCCGGACAGGGGGGGCTGCCGCCCCCCCGCTGCGCAATCGACGCGGCGAAGGGGG
>APFE031094524.1:44519-74005 GCA_000404065.3 Pinus taeda | reverse complement strand
TTCTACAAAGGCAGGACCAAGACTTCATCCATCACCCTAGTTCAGCAGCACCTGTATGCACGTAAAAAATTGCATGAACATCTTCAGCACTGCAGAGGGACCTGTTGCATTCAAACCTACCTCAAGGGACCTGTTATGAACAGCAAGGAAAATCAAACAACAGTCAAAAAGCTAGCTATACTAAGCATGCCAATGCAACAGCAGTCAAACAACAGTGTAATACGCTCCTTGTTTTTAACACTTAATTTCTTGGATTAATTTTTAATGTTAATTCTAATAGCTATGACTGTTATGATTAATTTCAAGGGTGCATTTTCTCATCATCCCTTATCTCCCTAATTCTTCCCTACTCCAACCTACTTCCTACTTCTAAAATTCATTAACCCTTCATTCCAATGTTTCCTAAGCATCCTACAGCCATCTACCGCCATACCAACCTCCTAAGTCCACACCTCCAATTGACTAAGTACCAACAGGACACGTGGTGATATTTAAAAAAAAAAATAATAATAAAAGTAATTATATAAGGGAAAGAGACAATAGGCCTATTCATTATTTTGCATGCGGCCGAATGATGAATTCACCACCCAATGCACCCAAATGATTCAGGGGACTCCATCATCGGTGTAGTATATACACCTCCCAGCGCTCCCATCATAATATTTTTGCAAGTGGTATTATCATTGTTCCTCTGTTTTTAGAAATGAATACACTCTGAGGAGAAGAAAGTTGGTCATTTCACTTATTTTTAGGATTTCATATGTTGGCGTATAACTCCGTGGCCTCCACAGCAAGGACCGAAGGCAGTGAGCGCATCCAGTTTCAAATCTCACCGAGCTACACAACAGTCGACCCAGCATTACAGTGAACACTAAGGGAGCGACGCTATCAGGTAATAAATCCAAAATTCTTTGTTCAATTTGCAAGTTAAGAAGCTCGACCCTCTGCCAAGATGACGAATAGGGTCGAGCCAAGTGTGTTCGATAGCTCCCAGTACCATGAAGACTGCATTTTGATTCTTAGGGAAATACAATGGCTACCCTTTTTGGAAAAATTCCATGGAAGCAACGAAGAAGTTGCTAAGAAATTCGCCTTCACATTCAATGGGGAGAAAGCCCTGATAGGCACTTTCTCATTCAGGGTTTCAGAAGACACCATCGCCCAAGCAATAGGGATTAGCCCAGAGGGGGAAAAGTATTTTAAAACCAAGAAATTCAAAGAGAAATCGTGGACCCAATTCATGTCTAGGTCGCGAGTCTCAACGGTCAACTGGAAGAAAGGCGTTCCAAGAAGTTGGTTGGTACATCCTTGGGATGAAATGGTTTACATACTTCAAAAGTTTGTATCCTGTGAAGGCTGCTACAGCATTGTTTATTTATACCACATCAAGTTTTTGCTACACATAAAGAAACAATGTGTCATCAGTTTACCATATTTCTTATTGCAGAGCCTAACCAAGATGTCAAAAACCATCCAGAAGCAGAAAGAAACGAAGAAAAAAGCTTATATCATTTTGGTTTAATCAAAATTCTCATTGAACATGAAATGCAAAGAAGAGGGAAAACATGGAAGGAGTTCTTAGCTGCCAACCAAATCAGGGACGAGGAAGACAAAGAAGAATCACAAGAAAATTCAGAATTTATGAAGGACATTGATCAGGAGATTCCAGCATCATCCAAAGCTAACAAGATACCCCCACCTGTGAGCAACATAAGGACTAGACAAATGAGAAAGGAGGATGCTAAGAGGGCAGAACAAGACAAAGTTTTCACCACTTACTCAAGGAGAACAAGAAGGACATCAAAAGTTCAGTTGCAAGAAGACCAACCCGAATCCAATGCACCTATATAGATGGATATTCAGAGCAGTGACCATTCACCACCAGGGCCAGGAGCCGATGTAGATGTTGAAATTCATTCACCCCCAGGAGCTGATATAGAGGTCGAAAGTAATAACAAACAGGAAAGAGGGTCACCACCTCCCAATAAGAAGCAGAAGAAATTAGAGAGACAAATTGAAAAACTAAAGGAAGAGCTCATGGAGGCTAACATGCTGGAGAAAGTTATTAAGAAGAAAAATGAAATGCTCCGAGCACAGAGTAAAGAAATTCAAAAGAAAAATGAAAAGTTAAAGGAGCGAGTCACTGAGTTGGAAGCTGAAAAAACAGATATTTGCAAGTGGGCCACCAAGTGGTACAATCAAAAGAAGACCCTCAAAGAAAAGTACAAAAGACTAAAGCAAGAGCTCCATGACCAGAAAATGCCCAGGTGAAAAAGAATGTAGACACATTGCTCAAGGCAGTAGAGGTACAGGCAGGGACCGACTTTAAAGGAAGCACTTCAGGGTTAGCATGAGGACATGCTAATTCATTAAGTCGGGGAGAGATGTTGGTATCATTCTATGACCCCTTTTTCCCTCCCAAAACATGACAATTACCTACCTCTTTTCATCATTTATCCCTCAGATGCCTTGGAAATTGATTAATTAATAGTCTTATAGTTATTGAATTGCATTAAAATTGATTTAAGGGTTTTGTGTTAATAAATTAGGAGTTTTTTGGCAAAATGACTACAGGAAGTCCCAACATCCTGTAAATGGCTTATTGTTTGACATGTGGCATGACAGCCAGGCCAGAGCGAAAGGTATGGATGAAAAGCAGAATGTCCAAGCATGGAAAAGCACCTATCCCGCAGCAGAAACAACCCTCCTACATGCGCGGTCAACGACTGGTCAACTATGGCATGTTGGCGACAAAGGCAACAACAGCACACAGTCACAGTCCAAATCGATTTTTAGTTGTTTCCTTTTTTTTTATATGTCAGCTAGGATAGAAACATTTTGTGTTTTGGTAAAAGTGGCAACAGCCGCTCATGAATGTACATCCATTTTCAAGGGATGTGAACCATGTGTAAATATAAGTCTGAACCCGGTTGTATGTTCGGTTACGTTTTTACTTGTCGCTTCGTGAACAGAGCTTCGACTTAATACAAATAGACTTGCATTATAATCACAGTGCATTGTTTTAATTCGGTGATCGTGGGATAACAAGCTCAGTATACCAAGAACGCGGACGGGCCCTGCGTACATGGTATACTGTTGTCATTTTAATTGCGTTTACAGTATCATTTTAATTGCGTTTCCAGTGTCATTTTAATTGTGTTTACAGTCAGAGTATTTGATTGGTATTTGATATTGATATATATGCGCAGTGATCAAATCGATGTTTATATTTATGTATTTATGAATGCATTGTTTATATGTTTATGCATGCACTTGAATAAACTATCATTTGGATCGTGAATCATATCCTGTAAGGGATTCGATCCAGGGTTACCTTGTAAAGCATTGTCATGAACTTTTTGCTTATGATTTTCACTTTGCATGATTGTAATGAATGTTCATGAATGTTGAGTAGCATTGAACAGAGGTTTTATGTTTGATGTCTCTGTAAGGAGACCAAAATCTTTAATTACAGTGATACACAACATTTTATGAATTGAATCTTAGTTAACAGTGATACATAGTTTGATACTTAGTTGATATTTAGTTGATAGTTTGATATTAAATCAAATCACAGCATTGTAATTAGGAAGAGTAGGCTTAGATTAGATCCTTTATGTCTATATATTTTAGGCACACACCTCTAATTCTATGCACCCTGGTCGATAATAAATTTAGCCCAGTATAGCACCCTAGATAGGACACTACATTCACATTTTGAGAGTTTAATATAAAGTTTTTCTCTTTTGGGTTTAGGCCATTTTACAATGACTGCCACCTTAGAGGGATCTATCTTCAATTCACAACCCCCTACTATATGTCCAAAATAATTCAAAGATGTTTTGCCAAATTCACATTTTGAGAGTTTAACATAAAGTTTTTCTCTTTTCAAAAAATCTAGTGTCTGCTTAACATACTTTAAATGTTCTTCCCATGTTTTGCTAAATATCATAATGTCATCCAAATATACAATAAAAAAATCATCAAGAAAAGGTCTGAGCACATCATTCATTATTCTCATGAAAGTAGTAGGAGCATTAGTTAAGACAAAAGGCATAACCAGCCACTCATACAATCCCTGCTTTGTTTTGAAAGCAGTCTTCCATGCATCTTGTTCTACAACTTTGACCTGATGATATCCACTATGCAGGTCTAACTTGGAAAAGTAAACAACTTCCTTTAATTGATCTAATAGATCATCTATGTGAGGAAGGGGATAACGATTTTTTATTGTTATTTTATTCAGTGCTTGGTAATCAATGCACATTCTCCACGAGCCATCTTTATTTCTCACCAAAACGATTGGTGACCCACATGGTGATGTACTAGGTCTAATGAACCCCTTCTTGAGCAACTCCTGCACCTACTTCTTGATTTCTGCATTCTCTAAAGCAGACAACCTGTACATTCCAGTGTTAGGCAATGGAGCATCTTGTTGCAAATTAATATCATGTACTATTTCCTTTTTGGGTGGTAGACCTTTAGGTTCTTGAAACAAGATATCATACTTTGAAATAACTTTTTCTAAATCGTCTTGTTGTTTAGCATCACAGCCCTCAAATACATTGGTTTTATTAGGTTTATTTTCCTTTACAACCATCAGTAAAAATTGTTTGCATGAATTTATAATTCGTTTCATCTGCCTTGAGTTTATGAGAGTGTAATTGTTCTTGAACTTATGCGCTCTTACAAAGTATTCGATTCCATCTTTAACGAGTAGATACTTGTTCTCAGCTCTATAGAAAATAGATTTTCTATCATACAAGTAAGGACTTCCTAAAACAATTCCACATATATCCAAAGGAATTATATCTAACTCAACCTCATCTACAAATGCTAACCCAAAAGAAAACTTAAGTTTGCATTGTCTAGTCACTTGTAGTTGTGCTTTATCACTTAACCTTCTTGTGAGGTGTAGTCAGTAATCCCAACTTCTTTACAATTGCTTGATAAATTAAATTCACTTGTGACCCACTATCAAACAAAGTATCAATCTTTTGATGTTTGGAAATAACTCGAATATGGAAAAGCTCATGTTTTTTTCTCTCATTTTCTTCATCAATAGTAGATTGTGCAAAATTACTAGTAGATGCTTCAGAATTCTTACCTTTTAGACTTGTGGCTGCAATGGTTGTTTCATCTCCTGAGTTCGACCCCAAATCTTTCTGAATAGCTACAATAGTCTTCTTCTTCTTGCCCTTGAAGTTCTTAGGTCTCAGCTCCGGATGCAGAATCCAACAGTGCTCATCATCATGCCCATCCTTCTTACAGTGAGTGCATGAAGACTTGCTTTTCTGTGCAGTGTTGGCATTCCTTGATTTCCATTTATGTTTTCTTTTCTCCTTATTCTTGCTTGCAGTGGGTTGGGATGATCCCCCAACTTCTGGGTTCCCATTCTTTCCTCTAGCTTCTAGATGCGTAGCTTGAACAAATACCCCATCTATACTAGTGGGATTAAACATGAGGATAGTGTGTCTCATGTAGCTATGTAGACCACTGATGTACTTCAACAGAGTCTCAGGTGAGTCTAATGAGGTTCCTAGAATCAAAGCTCTCTTCCTAAATTATTGGGTGTAACCTTGTACACTTTGCCCTTTCAATTGTCGAAGGGTTTGCCAGCTTATCATGGCTTCCTACATGTAGGCCAGTGGATAGAACTGCTTTTTGATTGCAGAAAAAAATTCACTCCAGACAGAAAGAGTCTTACCATGTCTCTTCATGTCAGCTTGGCTCTTGCCTTCCCACCAAACCAAGGTAGTGCCCCCAAGGCGTAGGTTGGCCAGCTGAATCTTGCTCTTGTCTAAGTTTTTACTCTGCACTCTGCAATAAACATTAATTTGTCTAATCCAATTGTCCAGCTTTTCTGCATTCAACTCTCCATCATATGTTGGTAAATCAAATTTAACATCTAGTTTAATCAAAGATGTCTTCTTTTTATGTTCTGGGCTATTAGGAGGTGTGAGAAAGTTTTCTTCTTTCCCTTTGCCTTTTGAGTGGTCATGGAGGAGAGACTCTTCTTCTCCTTTATCTTGTTTGGAGCCTGATGAATCTTCATCTTTATGTTTTCTAAAGTTATTATACATTTCCTCTACCATGGACCTTATGGCCAGGAAACTATCTATAAATTGGGTGTTTGGCCCCACAGAACCTTCCTCCGACATTGTCTTCTGAGGATAGACTCTTCCAATTTCAGGATTAGTTTCGACCAACTCTCCTTCTCCTAATTTGAGCTTTGATATAGTTAGCATTCAATAATTAAATCCAGCACAAGCTTGTCTAACCTTAACAACCTATAGCTCTGATACCACTTGATCTGAAATCACCCCTAGGTGACCTCAGGAAATTAATGAAGGTATTACAGACTCATGTGCTAGTGTGTGTGTCTATGTTATCTTGTGCAATGGATCGATAAGATTGTGAAATACACAGACACTTGAAACAGTAAGAGATCACAGTAAGCAAACATAAACACAACAAAATTTAATAAGGAGTTCACCCAATCCTCCTGGGCTATGTCTCCTGGTCCAGGCTTCAGTGGTGGATTTTTTATTTTGTTTTTAAAGCAGAGTATTACAATAAGAAGCTCAATCTGAGTCTCACTTGACAGAGGATGATCAGTAGGATGGCACTTGGAATTCCCAAGTCCTTAGTATTCACAGACTCCCCTTACCAAATTTCGACCTCAATTGGTCTCTGTCTGCTCGATGCTACCCTTACTCTGATGGCCAACTCGGCTTCTCTTCCCTCTGCAACTTTGCCTCTCTTTCTGTGTCTCTCGGCCTTTGGCTTCTTCATTGCTTCTCTGCCTCACTATCTCTCCGTCTTGTCTCTGTCAGCTCGTGGCTTTAAAGCCAATTCATTTCTTTGACTATTCGCTTCGTCTTCCTAGCTCTTTGAATCGCCTGCCTTTGTCCGCTGGGACTCATTTACCCTGCATCATCGTTGTTGCGTAACGCTTCGTAGAGAGGTGGCCACCCGTCTTCTTGTGAACTAAGTGTCAGTTCTTCTTGAACAGTCGTTTTTTTCCGTTATTTCCTAGATGCCTGCGAAACAGATCCTTCTGTCAATTCATTAGTCAAATCAGACTTCAAATCTTACGCACCGTAGATTATTTCTCCCCCCAATCCGGTCATCCATCGTGTTGAACCTCCACCGTTGATCTGGAGCCTCGAGATCCTACAGTCTTCGCTTATATCGCGCAATTGAGTTGCTCGACCGTTAGTCCATGATATAAGCGGTTTCTCTCTCTCCCTGCCAGACACACATCACTCCGTGTATGGAATCGCTGGGTCCTTAGCCATATCCACTTAGCACCTGAAATGCCTCCGATATTCTGCTATTTTTGAGCGTGGGACCTGCCCTGTCAGTTTTAGCGCTTTCCCATGGTTTTCCGGTTTTCCTTGTGACTAAGCGCTCGAGGATTTTCCTTCTGAAGGGGTTTTTCCCAGTGATACGCGATTAGTGCTCTGCACTAATCACGTATCAGAAACAACCTTCATTTCTGGGTTTGAGCTTCCCAACTGCCATTTTTGCACCATGCATAGCCTCCATGGGCCAACGGTCAGCGCGCTTTGACTGAAGGTCCTCGTTGCTTCATGCTAGCTGCAATTACCATTATTCAGAGGTTATTTCTGATAGCTATAAGATTTCTTGAAGTCTATCATTCATTCTTAACAATCATGGAATTGTTTGAGTGTCCATTTCGAATCATCAGGCCTAGAGCCCAGGTCACTGCCCATAATGGAATGATAACTCGGGAACAGTAAAAGAGCAGGGAAACAATGATGCAAAGAAATAAGTTGAACAAGACCTTAATCAAACCCCTACTAGCCATGCCAGACATTTCTTCAAACATATCATCAACATGTAACCTACAGGTGTAAACAACATAATTAAGTTGAGGGGTCTCATACTTATCTGAGAATCACTATGAACCATTCTTCCCTAATATCATTTGATACATTATCATCTATTAGGCCATAGATACATTATTCATTCATTTACAAGTAAAAAGATGTTGAGAGCCATACATAGTTGTTGTCACAAAACATGCATATAACCAGCATAGTAGGGACAAAATATCATAAGCATATCAGCCATAAAATCCACATACACATCAGTACATTTACACATTAAAATCAAAGGAATGAATTTCTCATTAATGAATGCCATAAAACAACAGAAGATGGGACTACCATGTTCTACCTGACCATAGAATGGCTGAGACAAATCTCTCTTCAACCATTCACCCTCATACCATTCCAAGCATGAATGTGGGACTCAAACCATAAGAACCAACCAGGGCATATAAAGGCTAAACCACCTCACCCTGATAAATAGAAACTAGGCTTTACTGTAATCCATCCTGGATCACTAGGCCAACACATTGAAAACATCATAAAAGGATTTATCGTGATCTCCACCCAATCACTAGGCCAAAAAAGCATGGATGGCACCGAATTTCTCCACCTACGCCGTGAGGACTTTTTTGGTCTCCTAGTATCTCAGGAATTACCGCAATCCAAACCAAAATCACTAGGCCCTAAACCGAGGCCCACTCTCCAGGATTTACCACATATCCCAAACCCGAGATTACTAGGCCCAACAAAGAGAAAACTACCTCTTGGCTTTACCATATATCCTTCCATTCACCGGCAAGGATTCCTAGGCCCACCGAGGCAACACAATCCTGGCTTTATCGCAACCCATAGTCTAGCTCAGCGGCCACTAGGCCAATGGCTTTACCATTATCCACAGTACTGTTTAGAGACCACTAGGCCATGTGCTCTATCATTCGGAGATCCACCCCACTCAGTTTTGAATCCTTTTGACAATCCATCTCAACCAAAACATGAAAACCCCATCACACAATTTACCGTTATCCACAGTACTATTTAGAGACCACTAGGCCATGTGCTCTATCATTCGGAGATCCACCCCACTCAATTTTGAATCCATTTGACAATCCATCTCAACCAAAACATGAAAACCCCATCACACCATGGCTATTTAGAAATGGAAAAGATAGGCTGAAAACACTGTTACACCTGGGAAAACCCATGCCACAACAACAAATAACCACATGCAATACCATGCATGCCAAATTTAGCAAGAAAAATACACATGAAAATCGATACCTGCAACGAATCCTGCTGTAGCTGCTTGATCCTACCTCTCCCTACTTGATCTTTGCTTCCTCTTGCCTTATTTTCCTTTCTTTCTCCAATGCCAAAATGCTTCAAGAAAACTCTGTGTCCAAGAGTGTGTGTGTGTGTGAGAGAGAGAGAGAGAATAATTAGAGATCTCCAAAACTGAACTAACAAAAGCTTACCAGCTGATCCTTAGAAGCCTTTTTATGAATGATGCCTCTATTTTCTTCATTTTCCATTATTTTCCTTCATTTTTCTCCTCACATGCAACATGTGACCTTTCACCTTACTTTTCTCCCAATTTCCTTTATTTTCATAAATAAATGTGCCAAAAATGCCATTTTTCCTTTCCAAAGCCTTAACCATTTCCTTTGCCAATTTCCTTAGCCATAAACAACCAAATGAACACCCCTTAGGATGTCTTGCCCAACATTCAGCTTGGAATAAATGTCCCATCAACCATGGTTATTATTTTTCCTTTATTAAATTTTATTACATGGAATTTGCACCAGGGCTGTTATAGAATTCTCACCCTTGGGGAACAACATCCTTGGTGATAGACCTCAACAAAACCATTGAAAAGAAAACATAATTCCCATGGAGATTTATAAGATAGCTTGATGCAGTATTTACAATGATCACCCTACTGAAAGCAAACCAACATAACAGCATAATAACATGACACCCATACTGCTTATTGGAGTTTTATAACTTATCTCATGGTGGTGTTTACATCCATAGACATATGTACATATAGAAAAATCATCACAACGTATACTAGAACATAAACCAAAGCATATACCAGAATCACACCAAAACACCAAGCCAAAACTGCTTTGCCTCAACCAACAAACAAGGAAGGATACATAGCCTGCATCTAACCCGTCATCTCCCATGTAGCTTCATCGGGCCCCAAGTGCTTCCATTGCACTTTAACTTGCTCAATTTTTCAATTTTGAAGCATGAGCACCTTGTTTTGCAATATACAATGAGGCTCCAACTGGAATCCTCCATCTAGTTCCATCTGCAATACAGACCAGTCAATCACATGATCAAAATCTTTAACATACTTCTTAAGCAATGAGACATCAAAAACATCATGTACTTTAACTGTCAAAGGCAGTGCAAGTCAATAGGCTACTGGCACAAAACTGTGGTGCTAGCTTGGCACATGATCCAATCCATAAGGAGTTCTTCTTCAGTTTGATGCACAAGTATACCTGTTCCCCAACCTGGAACTCATTGAAAAACCTATTCTAATATGCATAGATTTTATGTCTATCATGTGTTGCCTTTAGATTTTTCTTGATCACCTACATTTCCTGTTCAATGTATGTCAACATCTCTGGTCCAATCAACACCATGTTAATTATATCACTCCAACTGATGGGAGTGTTACAACTCTTCCTATACAATGCCTTAAAAGGAATCATCCTCAAATATTATTGATACCCATTTTTGCATGCGGACTCTACCAGTGGAAGGTACTCTTCCTACTTCCACTACTGATGCATCACATACATCCTCAACATGTCCTCCAATATCTCATTGACCCTTTCTGTCTGCCCATCTTTCTATGGATGATAAGATGTGTTGAAGTCCAACTTTATGCCCAAACCTGCAAATAATGCCTTCCAAAACTTGGAAGTGAACTTCGCATCCCTGTCCTACACAATCTCCTTTGGAACACCATGCAATCTAACTGCATCTCTAATGAATACCTATTCTACATCACTAGCTAAGAATGTAGACTTCACTAAAATGATGTGTGCAACCTTTGTTAACCTATCCACAACAACCATGATGGAATCATGTTGTCTCGTTATCTTAGGCAATCCTATTATGAAGTCCATGGAAATGACCTCCCATTTCCACTCTGGAATCATGATTTTTGGTAGAATTCCACCTGGATGTTTTCACTCTGCCTTCACTCGCTGATAATCAAAACACCTAGCCCCAAATTCTGCTGCATCCTTCTTGAAATTCAACCAATAATAATATCTCTTCACTGCAGTCAATGTCTTCTGATAACCTGGGTAACCTAAATAAGGTTTCATGTGAAACTCCCTCAATATCACCTTCTTGAGATCACTACTATCCGACACATATATCCTATCTCTGAATATGACCAATCCATTTGTTGTAAGACAATAATCCATACGCTGTGCACCTGCACCCATACTTGTACCTATGCCTATACCACTACATGCACTTGTACATGCACCTGTACTTGTACCTATACCTGTAATATCACCTATACCTTTAACAACACCATGTTGCAACCTGCGCACAATATCCATATACATGGCATCTTACTAACCTACCTACAAGATCATATCCTATAGATATGTACCATAGGAGCTCATAGCTTCCAAGTAATTTACCTGTATCCATCTATTGAGAGCATCTACTACCCTATTGTCTTTACCTGTGATGTACCTAATCTTGAAATAAAACTCACTAATCGTGGCCAACCATTTAGCTTTCCTGGAATTCACATTCGGCTGGTCAAACAAATATCTCAACCCAATATGATCGCTCATCGATACAAACCTCATGCAAAGAAGATAGTGCCTCCACATCTTCAATGCATGTATGATCGTTGCTAACTCAAGATCATGTGTTGGGTAGTTATGTTTGTGCTCGTTTAGTTTCTATGACTCAGCATACCACCTGTCCATCTTGCATAAGGACTCCACCAAGTCCCCTCTTACAAGCATATGTGCATAATACAAACTCTTTGTCTAGATCTGCAATTTGTAGCAGTGGTGCATGTGTCAACAACTGCTTAAGCTGCTCAAAACTAGCCTCACACTCCTCTCTCCATTCAAACTTTTTACCTTTCCTTTGCAATGACGTAATAGGATAAGCAATCTGTGAGAATTTCCTGATGAACCTCCTATAATAGCCTGCCAAACCTATGAAATATCTCACGTCATAGCAATGCTTTAGTTTCCAAATAACTTCCTCAAGTGACCAAGTCTCATCATACTCAATCTGATCTTTAAATGGTAATGGAAAACCACTGACAAACCATTCAACTTTATCCTTCTCATTAGTAAGATACGGTGCATACCTCAATAGCTCTAGAAACTTAGTCATGTACTCTTTGTCTGTCATTGATCCCATCTTTAGCTCATAGAGCTATTTAGCCTTACTGTCATAGTACCTTTATAACAAGTAATTCTTCCTGAAAATCCTCTTGAACTCAAGACAACTCAAGTAATCCATCATGATGTCTTTGACTTGCTTCACATCTTCCCACCAAATGTATGCTTTACCTTTCAAGTTGAAGATCGCTACTCTAGCCTTCATGTTATCTGTGTAATTATGCAACTCAAATAATTTGTTCATCCCAAGTATCTAATCAGCTACATTTTCCAACTTCTTCATATCTCCATAAAGAGTAGGTGGTTTTTCTTTCTTTAATTCATCTGGTAAGTATCCCCTACCATTCTTCCTGTAAGGATGATAGCGATCATGATCATGATGTCTATTAGAACCAGAAATAGAATAGTACCTGTACTCATCGCCCCTCTTATCCGGAATGTTCAACAACCCGCCATCTCTCACCGTATCAGATCTATATGACCTGTGTCTACCAGTAGAACTACTTCCATATACCCCATTATTTCTATCCTCATGTCCATGGTTGATCCGAAGTGGCCGTTGTCGTTGGAAGTCTGACAAACTTTGAAGGAGTATAGCATTAAACTTTTCTTGTTTCTCTTGTGCCTGCATGATCTAGTCATTATCTACCTTACAAATCCTTATATATTCCTTCAAGCTTCTTAATGTGTCTTCCAAATCATAAGAGTTCCCCACACCATGATTCCCATCTTATTCATAGTGAGATTCTATGTAGTTTACCACCTTGCTAGCCATTTGATCTCTTTCCCGCAATGCACAATACGTAAAATAAATCAAATCACAATAAATCAACGTACCTTAGTATAATTTGGGGAGGATACCTCATCTGCAATATCATAAAATCAACATGATACATGTATAACATAATCATAGCAACATAAAGACATATAACAAGTAAGTGCATCAATGAATAAACAGCATTCTAGCTAAGGTCCAGTCATCAATGCAAGGCCATATCAACAATGCATGTTATGAGATCATTAATGACAACAACCATTACTCCATTGTACACATTGCCACCTGAAACCATCAACATGCATAAGCAATGATAAATCAACTACACATATGCATAAATGCATGTAGTCAAGCATAAGCGATCAATTCTTGTAATCACCCTACAAGACTGATACATGTAATCAAACCTACAAGAATGTAGCCTAACATACAAGGATGTAAGTAGGAGACATAAAACCAACATGTAAGAGAAATATAACCATATGCAACCAGTCCTATACTCATGATGATGCATTCCACAAAATAAAAATCAAATTCTCCATGATGACCTTACTTCAACCATAATTAATCATCAAGCACATGGAATGCAAGTGTAAGAAACACATGCACCTGACATGCATGCATGACCAACACACACTACCCATCCAGTTCGAAGGGTGAACCATGATATGATACCACTTTTTAACACCCTCCTCCCACATCTACCCAAGTAACCATACCAACAAGGTAAACACGTGACAAGAGGCTACTATGATTATATTTGACCTCTTATGTGACCTTAAGGGAGTGGAATTGATGGAAAACATCAAACAAACTATCCACATCAACAAAAAACCCCTCAGGAGACAGTTCATCCATTCAACATCCTATCCCTAGGTCCCACTAATGTTCTGGACATCTTAGGCCTCAGTTGCTCCCATGCTATAGGCAAGAGAGCATCCAGAAACCCAAAGTCGCTCTCATAGGCTTCCCTGCCAGTGACCAGAGACTAAATTTTTCAATGCTATGCCAGTGATCACAAGATTTGAGCCACTTTTTCAGGGCTAGAGTGTTTGGAGAATTTAGCATCTACACATAAACACTAATTTACTAGACAAGTACCTGTGCCTAGAACAACAATTTAAAGTGTTTTAGATTTTCCCTATAAGCAATAGATAAGAAGAGAGGATAAAAGGCCTACCTGTAGTTCCGCTTTCCTCTCGACTCCCTTGTATCAATTATGTCGCTCCTTCCTGTACTTAAACTACTTGAAAAGTACCCTGTCAACACAACAAAAGATGAAAACTGATCAAAGCATACGATCCATTGAATATAAATGAAAGGAATCATAAGCAATTCATACATATAAGCATTATGAAAGAATACAAATATGGAAAAAGGTTCAAACACTTTATTAGATAGAATAACGAATTACAACCATGAGTGTCTGATTCAAAGTCATTCCATCATCTTGGACCCCATCCACATCACATCAAAAGGAAGACAAGCTTGTGGCATCACATCATTTGCTCCAAAGTCAAGTCTCATAGCAGCATAATCTCCTTACAATTCAACATAGTCTAGCCCCTGATCACTTAGATGAGTGGTCAATTTATAGGAAGATGAAGGAGGTTTTTTCATTAATGGTGACATTGAATGGCCTTCCATACTTAGAATTAGTTCCATGGAGGAAGGGATGAGAGGATAGGGCGATCCTTAACTCATTCCTCATCCATTTTCCAGCTCATAGGAGTTGATAAGACAGAGAAACTTCTAAATGAATCCACAAGATAAGAATATTCCCAAACCCTATGTGAATTTCGTTCATTCTTTCCCAGTGCAGGTGAAAGGAAGCCTAAGTTCTCTACAGAGCACCCTAGTAGGGGACTTAGCTACTCTGCAACGCACCTTCATAAGGGCTTACCTGTGTTGATCCCTCGAGAGGCAATTTATGGATGTCTTCAAGTCATGAAACAATCTGGGAAGGAGACATTCAAAGGGTTGACTGGTTTAGGGCATGAAACAACTAATTTTAGGGTTTGATGAGTCCTAAATCATTGATTTGAATGTTGGGATTTGATGTGCCCAAATGGATCTGTAACAGTTGCCCCCTAAAGCATGAAGTCGGAAAAATTCCAATGTCGAATGAAGTGCTTTACGATGTGATGAGGAAGTATCGAAGTGGAAGGTGACATGCATCAATTACAACACATATATAATGATATTTTATTTTACATGAATAGCTGAGGGAAGGCATACCCATTCTCAACTTATAAAATTTCATTACATGTACATAAACAGTCATCTACAGATATAGACCCATGATCGAAATGACTATCAATGTAAAGCCATTGTACATATGATTTGGTACTCCTAATATCGTAGATCAGATGGATGAAACTAGATCCGGGGTCTTCAATCTCGTTCAACCATTTGCTCAAGTATGAGTCTAACCATGTGAATATGTGATCTAAAGTCGAACATGGGAAGACACCAACTGATTACCAGCTAATGATCTAAGTTGTTAATAGATGTAAGAGAAATAACCGATAATGATAATGATCCTCAAGGTACTGTAGTACATTCTGCATGGTGTGAATGGATGATTTGATGTCGAACACCATACAAAGTCTTTTGGTTGAAGTCCAATGATGTATGCCTATTGCCGAAAGTGAGAAACCTGCCATTGATGCATGCAAGCCTTAAGGTACTGAATGGGTGTTTCTAAGTCAACTTCTTGGATAATGAGTTGATGTCGACAAGAAGCGACTTGTCACAGGAGGGCCTTGATGTATCCCACATCAACGAAATGAAACAACTGTAGTGATTTTAGAGATGGAATTTGACTGACGACACAACGTTCAAGAATGGCGATCATGAAAATGAAGGTTTATGGTATTGCAAAAGATGGATTTTGACTGGATGACTTCTCTTGAACATGTCAGCGACACTAAAGTGAATTGTTAGAATTGACCCAAAACAAAGTGATGGATGGTATGATAGACCAATGGTGTGATAACCATCAAGCTAATAACCCAACCCAGATAATCACGGTGATGGAGTGAAAGTGTCATGTTCAAGAGCGACCTGCTACCATAAAGTGGTTTTCCCATTTTTCCATTTTCCCCAGTCATTGCTGACCAGTACCTCTTTATTTTTATCAAGCTTGAGGAGGATAACATATTCTTGTTGTATAATTTCACCCTTCGGGCGAATCCATCGCTATCTGATGTTCTAACAAGTCTAGCAAAGGTGAAACTTGGTCTTGTCTAGATGGACAAGTTTGTTGCTATTTGATGTTTTTAACGAGTTTAACGACAAAGATAACTTGGTCCTTTTCATGTTTAGAGAGTTTGAAAAGGTACAAAAAGAAAACTCCACTAGTTCTTTTACGTAAATTAATCTCTCAAGTCCGAAAAGTGTAAAATAATACAAGAGAGATATCAATTACAATCCATTAACGAGATGGAAAGGACAAGCGCTCGACAATCTTTTCATGTTTAGAGAGTCTGAAAAGAGCTTAAAGAGGACTCCATTTTGAGGAATGAGTGGTGTCTAGGATAGCAACTAGTTCCAGTGATGTTGGAACTTCTCAAAAGATGTTGATTTATGTGAAGAGGCTGGCTAATAAGAATACTCATTGCAACTGTTCCTTAAAAAGGGTAAAACAACCAAGTGAAAGCATATGATCAGCGAAAGGGATGGTGGCGATGGGACAAAAATAGCCAAGGCTCATCTGGTGAAAGAGGCTGATAGAATGGCAATCACGAGGGTTAAAATGGAAATGGGTTCATTTTTAGACAAGCTTGAACCATAGGGAACTATGCTTGTATTCAGTTTCATGTTTACACAAGCTTGAAATGAAAAACTATGCTTGGATTCAGTTTCATTTTTACACAAACTTAAAATGAAGAATTGTGCTTGAGATCGGTTTAGATGCCCCCAGCATGATGAAAGGAAGAGTCTCTTGTAACTAGATGGAAGTCGCTGTGGTGAAGCAGGATGGTTATCCAACACCTTCATGGCTTCATCCAGATAGGGACAAAGGTGAATGGGGTGATTCCCTTCACATAACCTATAGGGAAACTTAACTTTACCAATAGGTGCATGCCCCCTAAGTTTCATTACATTCACCTAAGTATACTACTTGTGGCTATCAGGTGGATGGAATGAAGGTTCTTTTACGAGATCAAGTGAAAGATTTGACTAGGATTTTACGAGATCTAATCAAAGACTCGACTTGGAACTGGGGACCTTGTTTCATTTTTTAATGAGCTTGACACAAGACAAGGAACTCTGCTCATATTCCTTGTTTCATTTTTTAATGAGGTTAACACAAGACTGAGAAGTATCCTCATATTCCTTGTTTCATTTTTTAACGAGGTTAGCACAAGACCAGGAACTATCCTCATAGGAGTTGTTTCATTTTGTAATGAGGTTGACATAGTAAAAGAACTATCCTCATGGGCCTGTTTCATTTTTTTAATGAGGTTGACACAGTAAAAGAACTATCCTCATACCCTTGGTTTAATTTTTTAACGAGGTTCACACAAGACAAGGAACTATCCTCATACTCCTTGTTTCATTTTTTAACAAGGTTGACATAAGACCAGGAAGTATCCTCATGTTCCTTGTTTCATTTTTTAACGAGTTCGACACAAGACTAGGAACTATCCTCATGGGCTTGGATCACAACTCATAAGAGGTCATGAAGGAGAGATCTGGTTCCAATGCCCCTAGTACATGATGTACAACATCACTGAATTGATCGTCAGTTGATGTAGGCATGGAACCGGTTGCCACATAATTAACCTGTGGTGGGGATGATACCATTGGTACAAAAGGACCATTTAGGGAAGATGGTTGACTGGAAGCCATATTTGGACCGGGAAATGAAAGTTGGTCAATGGTGGAAATTTTTCCTTCATGCGGGAAACAAATCGCTTGAAAGAGTGTTGAAACAATAGCTCCCATTCCATAAACATAGTCGTGCCCAAGAAGTAAGTTGTAATCTAAAGGGCTTGGGACTGCCATCATGTTTAGATAAACAATTTTTCTTCCCAAAGTAATAGGTAACTAAGGGAGGATCCCTAATATTTGAATGGTTCCTCTGTTAAAATCCAATAGTTTCTGGGTAATAGGCACAAGTGGCAGCGAACCGAGCACTTACCAAGCAGTAGATGAAAGGATACTCACTGATGCACCTTCATCTATAATAGTGCCAGATACAATCATATTACAAACTTGTACTATGATTTAGAAAGGCACATAAGAAGGAAGGCGGAATCCTTCCAGTTGATTCCAATCAAAGAAAGTGACCAGACTACTTGGAAGGGGTCCCATAGAAATAGGAGAATTATCCCCTTGAGTTACGAGAACGAGAGGATTTTCCTCCTATCTTGATGGAATAGGAGGATTTCCCCCAAGATCATTGGAATATGAAGAAACAAAAAGAACTTGAGTGGTATCATATTCACTCTCTTCGGGAAAGGTACGATTAACTGAAGGTGAAATTGGATCAACTGTTACCTTGACCTGTTGATTTGGGTCGGGTATAGACTCATAGGATTCACTTTCAGAGAGAGTGGGTTTAACTGGCGATTGATTTTGGTCAGTCAATTCATCAACCAGTGAAGGATTTAGGGAGATTTTCCTATAACCAGATGGAAGTCACTGCAATGAAGCAGGACAATTATCCAACACTTTTTTGGCTTCATCCAGATAGAGAAAAAGGTGAATGGGGGGATTCCCTTCATATAACATACAAGGAAACTTAACTCTACCCTTCTTTCCATGAAATTTACTACCACTAGTTGATGGTGTGTCACCAACATGATCTCCAGAAGTTGATGACACAGGATGATGTGAATGAGAAGACCATTCTTCTAAGATCTGAGGAATATCAGGACAATTTTGAAGAAGATGGTCTCCCACACAAAGTTTGCATGGATATCGAACTTTGTGAGACTTAATGGGTGGTTTCTCATCAGATGTTGCATTCAAAGCAATGGTTTCTTGGCTGCCCCTCCATTATATTTTCTTCTTCTTCTTCTTCTTCCCTTTCCTCTTCTTCTTAGCCACCTAGTTACTAGTACCAATACTTTCACCAAGCGAAGAGGAAGAAGGCAAAGAGTCAACTTTAGGATCAACTGGAGGTTGATTTTGTCCAGTTGGAGGTGTACTCGATTGCGAAGAAATCAAGACATTTTGAACCAAGGAGGTTGAAAACAACCATACTAGCAAGCCAATGGTAAATCTTGGAAGGGACAATGTAGCCATATAAGGAGCACCAATCTTTCCGAAAGGAGGAAAAGAACTAAGATTCCCATCAAAAGGAATTCCTTGGTCGATGGACTTTGAATTTGTCACCATATGTTTCAACCTAAGATCAACTAAGGAGTGAGCGTGGAGGATGTTATCCACGGTCAATTAATTTTATTTTAATCAAAGTAACATAACAAAACAAAAGAGGGATAATCTAGGCAAAAGGTTTACCAAGCAACTGTGAACTGTAGAATACCTCCTGGCGAACCAAGAAGTATAGGCAAGCAATCTCCATGAATGTTGTGTTTGGTGTATCATAATGTACAAGCGGCCAACTTGGCTACCTAAGGATGGATAGCAACCTAGTGTTAAGCTCCCATATATACCTAAAGGTACATGGAGGCCTAGTCTATATGAGCATTGTCTAATGCAAAACCGCACAGTGAGAGCATTCCCATATACTTTACGTACTGTAATACCGCCCTATATACCCGAAGGTACGTGGACGAGCTATGATATACTCATGTATGTGGAATGAGGTATCACACTCGGGATGTATTGCAGACAAATTAGCGAAAATTGTTTTGTTTTATGATGCCGGAACACGTCTCTAGCCTAGACCTCTAAATGTTTTTCCTTAGGTGACAATGCTCCGTTTGGTAAATTCAGATAAATTTTAAGTTTATCTTCTTTAGAATTTGCCTTTCAAGGTTCACCACGTGATGTATGTTTACAATTCCTAAAATGCAACTAATATGATAAGCATTCTTTCCATTCAATTTAACAATGAAAATCCTTAGCTAGTAGGGATAGAGCAATCATATTTTTGACAAAGAGCAAAGAGCACATCTAATGCAATTTCCCTAGCTATTCCTTTCAAGCATTCACAAACCACAATATGAACGATGCAAGTTTTTCTTTTCGAATCCCTTAATGTTATGATGAACAAAAAAGGAAATATGCACATACAATCAATCAATCTTTAATAGGAACGAAGACTTTGACGACAATTCTGTTTCGAAGGAAAAGAAGACTTTACGACACTTTCTTTCGAACAAAGATTAATAAACTATATCCTAACTTTGACTATAGACTGATAATGACAAAGAAAACACTTAAGAAAATTTAATCAATCAAATCAAAGTAGGGCTAGCAAAGGAGATAAAAATTGTTCTCTGAGACATGACATTCATTAATCAATTAGCAAGCAAACAAATAGAGAGAAGTTGGCAAAAACACTTTCGATCAGAACAGGCCAAAGAGGGCATAACTGCATTGTAGAGCACTGTCTCTAACTCAAGGGTGCTCTACAGAGCACTGTCCCCTGACCAAGCCTGCGCTCATTTCTGAGAGGCCACTCAAGAGTCATATAACCTCAATTTTTGACCGAAATTCAATGCAAAAGAGCTAAAATACAATCAATGAACACAAATAAAGTCTACAAGGATATCTTAGGAGGTGGATAAGCTACTAGGAAAGAGGATTCTTCCCCAGCAGAGTCGCCAATTTGTTTGGAGAATTTTACATCTAAGGATAAACACTAATCCACTAGACAAATAGTTGTGCCTAGAACAACAGTTTAAAGTGTTTTAGACTTTCCCTATAAGTAATAGATAAGAAAAGAGGATAGAAGCCTACCTGTATTTCTGCTTTCGTCTCGACTCCCTTGTATCGATTCCGTCACTCCTTCCCATGCTTAAACCGCTTGAAAAGTACCCTGTAAACACAATAGAAGACGAAAACTGATCAAAGCATATGATCTATTGAATATAAATGAAAGGAATCAAAAGCAATTCATACATATAAGTATTATGAAAGAACACAAATATGGAAAAAGGTTCAAACACTTTATTAGATACAAGAAGTAATTACAACCATCAATGTCTGATTCAAAGTCATTCCTCCAGCTTGGATCCCATCCACATCACATTAAAAGCAAGACAAGCTTGTGGCATCACATCATTTGCTCCAAAGTCAAGTCTCATAGTAGCATAATCTCCTTACAATTCAACATAGTCCAACCCTTGATCACTTAGATGAGTGGTCAATTTATAGGAAGATGAAGGAGGTTTTGTCATTAATGGTGACATTGAATGGCCTTCCATACTTAGAATTAGTTCCATGGTGGAAGGGATGAGAGGATAGGATGATCCTTAACTCATTCCTCATCCATTTTCGAGCTCATAGGAGTTGATAAGACAGGGAAACTTCTAGATGACTCCACAAGATAAGAATATTCCCAAACCCTATGTGAATTTTGTTCATTCTTGCCCAACATAGGTGAAAGGAAGCCAAAGTGCTCTGTAGAGAACCCTGGCAGTGGAATTAGCTACTCTGCAGCACACCTTCATAAGGGCTTACCTTCACTGGTCCCTCTAGAGGCAATTTCTGGATGTCTTCAAGTCATGAAACAGTCTTGGAAGGAGGCATTCAAAGGGTTGACTTGTTTAGGGCATGAAACAAATGATTTTAGGGTTTGATGAGTCCCAAATCACTGAGCTAAATGTTGGGATTTGATGTGCCCAAATGGATCTATAACATAGAGCCTAGGTCACTACCTAGAATCGAATGATAACTTAGGAATAATAAAAGAATAGGGAAACAATGATGCAACAAATAAGTTGAACAAGACCTTAATCACACCCCTACTAGGTACCAGCCAACCAGGTAAACATGCAACAAGAGGCTACTATGATTAGATTTGACCTCCTATGTGACCTTAAGGAAGTGGAATTGATGGAACACATCAACCAACAAAAAACCTCAGGAGAAATGTCTACCGCTCAGACATCCTATCCCTGGGTCCCACCGATGTTCTAGACATCTTAGGCCTTATTCTCTCCCATGCTATAGGCAAGAGAGTGTCTAAAAACCCGAATTCCCTCTCACAGGCTTGCCTGCTAGTGACAAGAGACTAAATTTGTCAGTGCTATGTCAGTGACTCTATTATTTGAGCTACTTTTTCAGGTCCATAGCCTAGGTCACTACCCATAAAGGAATGATAACTCAAGAATAATAAAATAATAGGGAAACAATGATGAAAAATACATAAGTTGAACAAGACCTTAATTGGATCCCTACTAGCCATGATAGGCATTTCGTCAAACATATCATCAACATGTAACCTACAGGTGTAAACAACATAATTAAGTGTAGGGATCCCATACTTATCTGAGAATCACTATGAACCATTATTCCCTCATGCCATTCACTACATTATCATCTAGTAGGCCATAGATACATTATCCATTCATATACAAGCAAAATCTTGCTAAGAGCCATACATAGTTGTTCTCATAAAACACACATATAACCAGCATAATAACAACAAAAATACTCATGAAAGTATAACCATATAGACCACATATAATCCATCAAAATGCTCATAGAAATACAAGGAGAAATAACCTTTCATTAATGATGCAAAATTTAAACCTGGGATGGGACTTCCAAATTCCACCCGAACATAGAATGGCTAAGAAAAATTTCTCTTCAACCATTCGCCCCTTGCCATATTCCAGCCATGAAAGTGGCAATCAAACCAAAAGAACCAATCAGTGCATACTAAGGCTAAACCACCTCACCCTCATCAATAGAAACCAAGCTTTACCGTAATCCATCCTGGATCACTAGGCCAACACAATGAACACATCATAATAGGCTTTACCATGATCTACACCTAATCACTAGGCCAAACAAGCATGGGTGCCACCAGATTTCTCGACCTACATCGTGAGGAATTTTCTGGTCTCCTAGTCTCTCAAGCTTCACCACGATCTAAATTATTGGGTGTGGAGCCTGATTATCTTCTTTATTCAAAGTCATGGCCACATTGGACCCCAATTCGTAATGGGATGGCAATGCCGCCCGTTATTTGCATTGCAAGGGGGGTCCGGGGGGGCCGCCCTTGTAAAATTTCCTTGTAAAATGTTGTAATTTCATAGTCAATCTGGCATTTCATTAGGCAAAAATCTGAACGTAGAAGTTATGTTTAATTTAGGGTTTTTCCCCAGAAGGCAACCCCTCACTATATATGAGGGAATTGTATTGCGGCTATGTAGATGTGTATTCTGAGTGAGAAAGAGAGAGGAGATTGTGTGAGAGAAAAGAGAGAATTACAATGAATTTGTTGTAGGTTGTATCTCTTCATTTTGCTGGATAATATAAAAGGAAGGACTGGAGTTTTCTCCATGGACGTAGCCCAAATTGGGTGAACCACGTATATCTGTGTCTCTCTTGTTTTATATGTTTTCTGTATTTATATTTCTGCAATATTTTATGTGTTTGATTTCTCTGTAATATATAATTTTCTAACATAAACCTCAATCACTAGACCCTAAACCGAGGCCCACTCTCTAGCCTTTACCGCATATCCCAAAACTAGGATCACTTGGCCCAACGGAGAGAAAACCACCTCTTGGATTTACCATATATCTTGCCATTCACTAGCAAGGATTCCTAAGCCCACCAAGGAAACATAATCTCAGCTTTACTACAACCCACAATTTGGCTCATGGGTCACTAGGCCAGTGGCTTTACCATGATCAATAGTCTGATTTAGAGACCAATAGGCCATGTTCTCTATCATTCAGAGATCCACCCCACTCAGCTTCAAATCCATCCAAAAATATAGCTCAACAAAAACATGAGAACCCCTTCACACGATCGCTATCAAGAAATGACAAGGCTAGGATTAAAATAATGTTACACCTGGAAAACCCATGCCACCACAGCAAAAGAACCACACGCAATACCATGCATAGAAAATATAGCAAGGAAACTACGCATGCAAATCAATACCTGGAATGAATCCTGTTGTAGCTTCTTGATCGTGCCTTTTCCTACTTGATCTTTTCTTCCTCTTACCTTCTTTGCCTTTCTTGATCCAATGCCAAAATTACTCCAAGAGTGTGTGTGTGTGTGTGAGAGAGAGAGAGAGAGAGAATAATGATGGAACTCCAAAATTCAACGGAAAAAAGGTTATCAACTGATCCTCAAAAGCCTTTTTATGAATGAGGCCTCTATTTGCTTCATTTTCCATTATTTTCCTTCAATTTACTCCTCACATGCAACCTGTGTCCTTTCACCTCCCTTTTCTCCCAATTTCCATTATTTTCATAAATAAATGTGCCAAAAATGTCAGTTTTCCTTTCCAAAGCCTTATCCATTGCCTTTGCCAAATTTCTTAGTTATAAAGTAATCAAATGAACACCCCCTAGGATGTCTTGCCCAGCATTTAGCTTGGAATAAGTGTCCCATCAACCATGGTTATTATTTTTGCCTTTATTAACTTTTATTACATGGAATTTTCTCCAGGGATGTTACAAAACCCTCCCCCTTGGGGAACACCATCCTCGGTGTTAGACCACACTGAGAATTAAGCCAAAACTGGGTAAAAACAAACATATACTGCCCATGGAGGTTTATGATATAGCTCGATACAATATTTACAATGATCACCCTACTGAAAAGTAAACCAACATCATAACAACACTATAACATGACATCATAATGACATGACACCCATACTACTTATTGGAGCTTTATAACTTAGCTTATGCTGGTATTTACATCCATATACATATGTACATATAGCAACATCACCAAAACATATACCAAAACATATACCAAAACATATCCCAAGACATATACCCAAAACACCATACCAAAATTGCTTTGCCTCAACTGGAAAACAAGGAAGGATACATAGGTCGCTTTTGATCCTCCATCTTGCATGTAGCTTCAGAAGGCCTAGAGTGCTTCCATTACACTTTAACTTGCTCGATTACTCAGTTCCGGAGCATGAGCATATTTTTCTGCAATATACACTGAGGCTCTGGCTGGAATTATCCATCTGGTTCCACCTGCAATACAAACCAGTCAATCACATGATCAACATCCTTAACATACTTCTTAAGAAATGATACATGGAAAACATCATGGAATTTCACTATTGGAGGTAGTGCAAGTCGATAGGCTATTGGACCAATCCTCTCAATGATATTGAAGGGTCCACAAAACCGTGGTGCCATCTTGGTACATGATCTAATTTGCAAGGAGCTCTTCTTCAGTTTGATGTGCAAGTACACTTGTTCCCTAACCTAGAACTCCTTGAACAGCCTGTTCTGATCTGCATCGATTTTCTACCTATCCTATGATGCCTTTAGATTCTTCTTTATAACCTGCATTTCCTATTCCATGTTTGCCAACATCTCTGGTTCAATCACACCCTTTTAACCAGATCACTCCAACTGATGGGAGTATTGCAACTCTGTTCATACAATGCCTCAAAAGAACTCATCCTCAACGATTCCTGATACCCATTTTTGTATGCCAACTCAACCAAGGGGAAATACTCTTCCCACTTCTACTACTGATGCATCACATACATCCTCAACATGTCCTCCAATATCTTGTTGAGCCTCTTTGTATTTCTATTTTTCTGTGGATGATAAGCTATGTTGAAGGCCAACTTTGTTCCCAAGCTTGCAAATAAGTCCTTCCAAAACTTGGAAGTGAACTTCGCATCCCTGTTTAACAAAATATTCTTTGGAACACCATGCAGCCTAACCACTTATTTGATGAATACCTATGTGTTGAAGGCCCCAAAAATCGGGTCTACAACAAGGGGGATACCCGCCTGATCCGGACCTTGGTTGGCAACTCCTTATCCGTTTGGTATAGCGGGTCCGACTGGGGATATGGGACCAGTTTCCCAATTCAGTGTGTGTGTGTGAGAAATATGGGTATTTCTATTCTAAATGGAATACTTCTATTCTAATTCTAATCTAATGCTATGCTATTGTATTCTAATAAACAGAAAAACATCAAAATTTATGCTAACTCGGGGTGTGATCTTTCTTCTATGATATCTAAAAAGATTTCAAACAATAACTGGTAATAAAGATCATTCAGCTATTGTAAGAAAAGAATTCAATAAGGATGAACTACTTCGTATAAGAAGTTAGACGAAACAGTTGTGAAAACTTATCGCATAAATGAGCTATTCATACACTAAGCATAAATAAATAGTTTCACGTACAAAAGTGCCCAATGATAATCAGGCATTCGCGTTGTAATATTAAAACTGAAACTGAATATCACTTTAAAGATGAGCAGAAATGGTTAAGAGATAAGTACCTTTCTAACTAGTCCTATATGAGCTTCAGCGACCATTGTTTATCTTCCTTGATTTACACTCTACTAGGAGTACAGAAGTGCAACATCAGCAGATTATCAATAACCCTGTTCATTCATTCATCAAACCTTCCTCTGAGTGTGAAGTGCATGTTCTGAGGACCAGTTTTGATAATTTCTTACCCTCTCTTAATGCATGGAAGGGTTTTCTACTACCTAATAACTTTTTACAGAAATTTTGGATTCGATTTAAATGACGTCCTTTTTCTTAGTTAAACTATTTCTAAAATTAATCTATTATCTAACTATTTCTAAATTTGCTCCTTAACATCGCAAGCATTCAGTATTTGCCTGAGTAGAGTCGACTGACTGTCTTCCATCTTTGGTTGAGTTAAGCAAACAGAATCGGTAAGAGCTGGCACTATCTTCTCAGCAAAATTGATGATATACTTGAGAGTCATCCAATGACTATATGGCTTTACCATATATGCCTGGTAATAATCCCATTTCAACTTGGTTAACCCTTGGATTGCTTCTGCTTTTTCTTTAGCCTTCTGTTTCCAATTTGTTTTTATCGCTGCTTTCTTGCAATTTTCGGGGCTTACAAGTGACTGAGTAATTAGAAGCCTTCCTTTTCGAGCAAGTTTTCTTAGCGATGAGCGATTAGTGTTAAGCGCTAATCGCGCATCAGAAACTGCCTCTGTTTCTTGATCCAGGCTTCCCTGATGCATTTTTCGCCTCTTGCACCTTTTTCTCTTATCGGGTATAAAGCTCAAGATTTGTAAAAATAGTGATTCTGTGAGCTCTTGACCCTGAGCATTAAACTGTCTGTTTCTGGTATCAGCATTGTTCAGTACCCATTCAACCATGGCTGTATATGAGAAATCTATGATGGATGCCTCAGAAGAGTTCTGCGGCTCTTTCTCTCCCTTAAGTGGATTAGGTGTGCCTTCCGAAATGGGCATTGGAGTACTACCTTTCCTCCTCATAGTTTTCTGCATACTTCCTTGTATAACGCTTTGTCCTTTGTTCCTGCAGTTTACAATTGAGGTGGAAGTAATGATAAAAATAATGACAAGAAAACTTTAAATGCCCAAGATATGCAAAACACACCACCTTACGTGAACTAGTTCTTCGAAAAACACAACACCATACTTCATTAACAACTGGAAACAACTCATTAATTCGCATTAAAGTGTATGACCAGTTCTTGGCCTAGAAAAATTTTTCTCGAATAATGAGCCAGAACCAACTGCGATGAAGAGGTCATAAGGTTTTGCTTTGCGATATCGCAAATCGCTGCATCGCACTATCGCAATTTCATCGTGTTGTTCTATCGTAAGGTTGCTTGGTTGCAATGTCGCAGGATCGCAGATCGCAGGATCCCAGGATCGCAGATCGCAAGATCACGGATCGCAGGATCGCAAGATCGCGGATCGCTTAATCGTTATAATCATTATGTGTAATTCATGTGATTTTTGCGATGTGCGATATGCGATATCGCATATCGATGATTTTAAGGTTTTTTAACGTGAGTGCTTCTTAATGCATGCGACGCGATGGAATTTTGCATCGCAATCTCGCGTTTTTTTATCATTTTGGGTCATTTAGAAGGTATCCTATCATTCTTTGTGCGATGTGATTTCTCTTAAGGAGTGAATTTATTTTCTTCATTATGAAACTTAGGTTTTTTAGATTCTTCAAAGGTATTTCCCTAAGTCCATGATGTTGTAAGTTTCATCTAAAAGGAAATATAGCACTAATTGATTTTTTTAAATTTTTTACTAAGGGTCCCCACTTATTTAGTATTAGCAATAACACTTCATAAGGTGGGGGGTTGTTGGTGGCCACAACAATTGGCGATTCACTTGGAAGAACCAATTATCTCTATGTTTCTATTGAATTTTTCCAACTTCCAAAACAGAAAATTTTTCATAAAATTAAACTTTATTATGGAAAGATAAAGTATATTATGCTCTATCCTGTCAATGACATTTTGCTTCAGCTATTTTCAACTTTCATTATTTGCTTCCTCAAGTTAGTCCTTGTATTTACATCAGTCACTACTTGGTCTGTAACGATAAAGCAAAGTCTTCTCTGTAAACCATTTTTTAAATATGCTCATTTGTCGTAGGTAGAGCCTCTGCTACCAGTAGGCGTTCATTGCCTCGACAGGGTTACCTGTTACCCAGAAATGGTCTTGTATCCTACTTAAAGAAACCTACAACTCTCAAAGAAGAATCCACATCCACACTTATTACTTTGATTTTCTTTTTATTCTTAAAGAACAATGTCTTGGTTCGATATCCAATTTATGACACAGTCATTCACTCGATTTATAACTTTGCTGAACAAGTTGGCTCGTGATGAGACCCCTTGCCTCTTGATTGTAACAATCTTGAGTCATTGCCCTGTTGTGGTATGCAGTATTTGGCAAAGTCAACAATTTATAATATCTGTGATTATGATAAGTCGGCTCGTGATGAGACCTCTCATTCTTCAAGATGAAGTGTATGCTTGGATTGTTCCTCTGAAAGTTGTGATTTCCTTAGCAGGGAGGAAGTCATTGTTTTCCTTTATATAGCTCTCGACGACAATGATAGAGTTTTATGGAAGTAGGTGTTCTACAGAGAATCTTTATTTTGTTATTGATACCTTTCATTGCACTGATATAAAACAATTTCTTCACTAAAGGTTGTTTTCATCAAACTTTATGAAGTTGAAACTAGTGTCATATCTAGGTTAGAGTTTTTAACTATATCATTCAATAATAAAGATCAATTTACCAAAAGATTTGCTATTTATACAAGTGAAAAATCAAAATCTGAAAGAGAGTTGGTGTCTTTTTCGTAAATGCCTAATGTAACCATTCACAACTGGTTTTATTATGAAAAGAAAAATATTACTTTACAAAAATAAACGAATAATCTTCAATGAAAAATATTTCTTAAGAATATGTCCGTTGACAGGCAAAGAGTCTCTTTTACCTGCTAAATCCTGTAACACAAATGTTGATGGACCTAAGACTTCTACAATTTGAAAAGGACCAAGCCACATTCTTTGAAATTTTGT